>JAXGGA010000210.1:0-107500 GCA_038373865.1 Uloborus plumipes | reverse complement strand
ATTTAAAATGTTTAAACTGTTGCCAGTTTTTACTTGTTAACAATTAAAATACTTGTAAAAGAACTTTCAATGTTTCTTCTTTTTTATGCTTTTGCGACTAGCAAAATTTTACTAGTAAGGATTATTTTCTTATCCGTGTGTACCATGTCCTCTCGAAAACAATCAAATCTAGGGTTCGGGTTAGTGGACCACTGGGGTAAGTGGGCCTACCCCCTTAAAACTGAAATGCGCATATGGTTTTATACTTTTTTGTACTGATCATATCAAATTACTTCACAGTGATTGCTTTTGCATATATTTGGGTTTCATGGACCTTATTATTTTTTTGGATCATATAATTTATGTCAAAAAAATTTCTAAAAAATTTTTTTTTCAAAGAAGTGCTTCAATGTTAGTTTTTATTATTTTTTCTATGTTCATCAAATTTTCTTGCAGAATTTAATCTAAAGTACACATTGCGACAGAAAATTTTATGCAGTGTTTAACAAAAAGGGAGGAGTCACACTTACCTCGCAATTAAAAGTGAATATGATAAACGGTCTAGTTAGATACATTGATTATGAAAAGGAGTAAAGTGTATATTTGACCATTTCAAAACGTCTGACAGTTGCTGAATATTATATTAACTGCAAGCAAATAAAAGAAGAATGAACTTTAAAAATGTTACCGTGAATGTCCTATTCACCAGATAATGCTTTTAACATTTATCAAGTTGAATAGTAAAATATGTTATATAGTTCACTTTTATATTTCTACTATTACAAATTAACTCTGGCTGTGAAAAAATATTTAAAATAACCATTATTAGCTTTCTGAACTCAATGAATGAAATGAGTGCACAAAAGCTAATTTTAGCTAAACCACATGTCAATGGCGTAATGATTTGGCAAATTGAAAAGGAATACAATAAATAAACAATGCACTAACTAGACATTTAATTATAATAACATTTATAATATGATATGATATTAGGAAGCTTAGAACGGTCAACTTATCATTGCCGCATTAAACTATAATTCCTTATGATTGCAAGCCATTATTATTTTTAATTCAAATTTGAAATGGGGATAGTAGTCACTGAAGAATACTATGAAGATTTTCCATTAACATTTTTATCCGTTTGAAACTCATATGCAACTTGAGAAGAAATCATCTTTTATTCCGCACTACTAAGTTTCTGCAAAATGTATTAATTTTATAACATGTTTCACCATTCCGTGTATTTTATGACTGATGATCCATATATTTATTAAGTTTTAAAGTGTTATAGAGACTATATATTTTAAAAAGTCACGACTCTAATAAATTTTTATTTAACTTTCGCTTCCCATTTTGTTTTAACTGCATCCTATACCAAAAGAATTTCTTTCGAAAAATGCCGTCTCCTGCTTTTTAGTTCTTTCGTGTCTTTCTACATCCGAAGTAATTTCAATATTTTTTTAACATATACTATTTATTTACTTATTTGATTTCAAATTCGTTTAAGCTTTAACTGAATTTTAGACTTACTGATGCATATTTAAAAACGTACTCAAACTCTTAAATGTTGTTTAACAGTATATATACGTTAACAGTAAATATACGTTTCTGTTAAATAAACGCTCCGATTTAACATTAAAAAACAAGTAACACAAAGAGGGTACAGTGAAAAACGTTGTCAAATAGCAACACGATTTATTTGTATTTCCCTTTTATGCAAGCAGTTTCAAAAGACTTCTGTCTCAATAGCGAGAAACTCTTTTCAAAGTATGCGGCAGAAAAATATTTGAAAGATTTCATTACAACTAAGCTCAAAACTTGGCAAAAGCCATTTGAGCCTACATTTTTGAAACGTTTCTTATCGTTTAAAAGTTTTTTGTATGAAAGAACATTCAAATGATACGGCGATATAATGAACAGAGCTCTGGCATTAAAACATGCATTTTGTTGTTGGTCCTGCTGCGGAAGACGTAAATAGTTCTCTTTCCTTCCGATTTCTGTTACTTTAGATGATAATAAATACTATTTGCTCGTTAAAAGTTGCGGAAAACGTGCACTTATCAAAAATAAACTAATTTAAATTAAAACAAGCTAATATAGCATAACTTCATGTATTGTTCTTACTAAAATCGGATTCAGTGGAAATGTGTCTGGCATGAAAAGTGACAATGTCATTTTTTCAATTAATTCATTTTGTATGATTTTAAGTATAGATTAATTATTTTAAAGGCCCTTAACATTGCAACTGTAAAACAAGTTATACATTAAGTGTTAGAAATAAAATGTAAGCATGAATCGAAAAGTCAAAACAAATATTAACGCAAACGTCATTGAGCTACCAAAAATAAGTTATAATGAAGAGCAAAATCAAGCAAATACTAAAATTCATGATAATTTTTAATGAACTATATTGAAGGCATATGTTTAAAATTTTTTCAGCTCATCAAATTACATGAGAGAAAATTCTTTTTTTTTTTTTTAGATCTATCATCTGTTTACTTGCCTTTTTTGAAATTAGTATATTTCCGAAACGGAAAGCATGGAAGCACAAAGAACTCAAGAACATGTTTCGGCAAATTGTTTTCAGAATCTAAAATATCAAGCCTTTAAACCGACTTTCAAAACCCTTTTCGTTTATTGTCTCAAAACAAATGGTTTCAAAATCATTGAAGTTAAAATTTCGAATAGTTCAGGATCCATTAGTCATTTCAAGTTTACAGTTTTGTTAAAGCCTTTGAATCGAGAATCGATTCTTTTATATTTTGAAAAGAACTAAACGTATTCTAAAAAGTTATATTACGCAATTTACACAGACGTTTTTATGTTCGTTTCTTATCTTTATATTTGCATTCGCCTATGAAGAGTATAAATAGGAAATGTTCTTCATTAAAAACAACTTATAATAGGCCTGTCATTTCAAGTTTTTGAAGGAGAGGGGAGTCAAAATGTATAAACACAACGCAATTCTACCTGGAAAAAACCAAAACCACGCTCAATTATATTTAAATACATTGATTTCTAAAAGTCAGAGGGGAAGTGACCCTCCCTCCTGACCCCCCTAAATAACGGACCTGACTTTTGATATCCTCGATTTTTTCTGTGTTATCTTAAATTCTCGTCGGTGAATCATTTTTGTGTAAAAAACAAATGCTATATGTTCATTAAGATTTATCTGGCAGTTTGTTTCCCTTTAAAATTGATAGCTAAATACAAGGTAAATCCAACTGCAGTTGATATTTATGCAAAAAACGTAAATTAACAAGAGATTACATGCGCTTAAAGATCAAATTTTGTCTATGTATCACACATCTGCATGGGACAGTGCAAACTTTCATGCCACTAAGAACAGTGCTAAGGTCACAGCAATTGGCTAATGACAACAATATACAGGGTGTCCACTCCAATCGTGGACCAATAGCTAATTTCTAAACCGTTAGAGATAAGCATATAGTTCATTTAGGAAAAAATCTCCAAATTACGAAAGGAATTTTGGGTCTATTCAATGTTTTTCAAAAAATCAAATTTTGAAAGAGTTACGAAATTTAAATTTTTATACAGCCCCCCAGTCCTATCAATCATATTTAGTAAAACATTCTTGACACTGTAACGTTTAAAACTAAAAAAAAATCACTCTTCTACCACAAAAATTGACCGAGTTATGGCGTTTTGAAAAATCAAGATTTTGCATTGTTTCATGACGTCATCGAGAGATCGCTTAAGGTACCGTATGCGAAATCCTTCAAAATCTTGATTTTTCAAAACGTCATAACTCGGTCAATTTTTGTCGTAGAGCAGTGATTTTTTTTTTAGTTTTAAACGTTACAGTGTCAAGAATGTTTTACTAAATATGATTGATAGGACTGGGGGGCTGTATAAAAATTTAAATTTCGTAACTCTTTCAAAATTTGATTTTTTGAAAAACATTGAATAGACCCAAAATTCCTTTCGTAATTTGGAGATTTTTTCCTAAATAAACTATATGCTTATCTCTAACGGTTTAGAAATTAGCTATTGGGCCACGATAGGAGTGGACACCCTGTATGTTTTTCAAACGTTTAGTATAAGTCCAGATTATCTAAAAATTAAAAATAGGGTCAATCCATGTGAGATCATACAGCCATGTTGCTCACTATTTTTGATTTTTAAAACTTTTTGCCTGTTAATTAACTGTTATATTGGGAGCATGAAACAATGGTTTAAAAAATTTTAAACCTTCAGAATTTTTTTTGGCAAGCACTTTTCAGTAGCTGCGGAAGCGACTTTTCATGAAAAGAGTACTTTTTGAGGATGCTTATAACTTTTTTATTTATAAATATATCAAAATGATTTAAAAACCACTTGATTGAGCAAAAAATGATCTAAATTTCTATATCAGTTATTTTTCTGACAATTAGTAACAAATTTGTGTAAAATTAGCTTAAAAATAAGATTTTTTGTGTGAAATTTTACATTTTTGGCATAAAAATATTAGTAGAAGGAATTAAGACTCACCCTTACTTTTTTTCCCTTGAATAGATATCTCATAGGACTATTCCCAGAAGTAGTGTGAAACATTTGAAGACAGTCCTTTTTTTTATATAATTTGTCAAAGTTGGCATTTTGGAGAAAAAATGGTAACTTTGAGATTTAATATCTGAAAAGGGACTGAATGAAAATCTACAAAAATTTAACTGGATAACCTTCTTATAGTAGTAAATATGCACCAAAAATGTTATGAGTGATATCGTTCTAGTTTTAGAGATATGAAGCCTCAAAGTTGGCTGAAAAATCTCATTTATTTTGACGCCAAAAAATCATCACATAATGCAAAATTAATTATTTTCATAATATTAGATGAGTTTTTTGTGGTATAAACTAACCCTTTTACCAAAACATATAATATTTAAATTTATTTTCCATTTACAGAAAGAAATAATTTAGATATTATGCTTTTATATATGCTTTTTTTCTACGTGTTAGTCATAAAAACATGATTTTCCACTTTAAAGCTGGGCTTTCACGGTCTTTATGCATCTAGTAAGCAAAGAACAATTATAGTTTTAATCTAACCTACAACTCTTCATTCATTTTTAAAAGTTTAAAGCGTTAAAACCCCCCTACAGCACCAAAAAGTCGCTCAAAATCCGAATTTAAGCTCTAGATCCTGCCATTTTCCGTGAGACTGCGTCTGTATAACAGCAGAAAATGGCGGACGTATTTTCGCGGAAAAGGGTAGGATCTAGAGCAGTGTTTCCCAACCTTTTCAAGCTCATCACCCCCTTCAAGATGCTGACTGACACCTATCGCCCCCCCCCTCTTTTTTTCTTCCTCGAAAAAACCATAATTTGGAGTAAGTGAACAGCTATAATATTAAAAATATAAGTACCTAAAGGAGTGGTAAATTCTTAAGTATGGGGGGGGGGGCAATGGGTATTTAGAAGAGAAAATAGCAGTAAAAAAGGGTAACGAAAACCGAAATTGTAAACATGTACGAAACCTCTTGTTCAGGCTTCAGACAATTAATTACACGTTAAGAAAGAAACAAATTGAAGTTCAAGCGCTTCCTCTTTGCACCTCGGATTAACCTTAGGGAGTATTTTATCATTCATTGTCAATTTTATGAATTTTCAGATTTTCAATTTATTTTCCTTCCAATTTTTAGTTTCAATGATTTTAATTACCCAGATTCCAGCGTAGAAAAGAAAATAATTTCTTGAAAAAATGCACTTCTGTATTTTGATAAGTATGTCAATGATCTTAGTTAAATGTTCCCCTTCAAATGATTATATCAGTTCGCTTTGTGAAAGAAAAAAAAATAGGTATTTTAATTAATAATTAATATTTCTAGTTTAAAAGTGATTAGTCATAATATCTTTATTGCGTACATTTTACTTCAAATTAAAGTTCGGTACGTATATTTTTAATATTATAGCTGTTCACTTGCTCCAAATTATGGTTTTTTCGAGGAAGAAAAAAAAAGGGGGGGGGGCGATAGGTGTCAGTCAGCATCTTGAAGGGGGTGGTGAGCTTGAAAAGGTTGGGAAACACTGCTCTAGATCCTACCCTTTTCCGCGAAAATACGTCCGCCATTTTCTGCTGTTATACAGACGCAGTCTCACGGAAAATGGCAGGATCTAGAGCTTAAATTCGGATTTTGAGCGACTTTTTGGTGCTGTAGGGGAGTTTTAACGCTTTAAACTTTTAAAAATGAATGAAGAGTTGTAGGTTAGATTAAAACTATAATTGTTCTTTGCTTACTAGATGCATAAAGACCGTGAAAGCCCAGCTTTAAAGTGGAAAATCATGTTTTTATGACCAACACGTAGAAAAAAAGCATATATGAAAGCATAATATCTAAATTATTTCTTTCTGTAAATGGAAAATAAATTTAAATATTATATGTTTTGTTAAAAGGGTTAGTTTATACCACAAAAAACTCATCTAATATTATGAAAATAATTAATTTTGCATTATGTGATGATTTTTTGGCGTCAAAATAAATGAGATTTTTCAGCCAACTTTGAGGCTTCATAGCTCTAAAACTAGAACGATATCACTCATAACATTTTTGGTGCATATTTACTACTATAAGAAGGTTATCCAGTTAAATTTTTGTAGATTTTCATTCAGTCCCTTTTCAGATATTAAATCTCAAAGTTACCATTTTTTCTCCAAAATGCCAACTTTGACAAATTATATAAAAAAAAGGACTGTCTTCAAATGTTTCACACTACTTCTGGGAATAGTCCTATGAGATATCTATTCAAGGGAAAAAAAAGTAAGGGTGAGTCTTAATTCCTTCTACTAATATTTTTATGCCAAAAATGTAAAATTTCACACAAAAAATCTTAGTTTTAAGCTAATTTTACACAAATTTGTTACTAATTATCAGAAAAATAACTGATATAGAAATTTAGATCATTTTTTGCTCAATCAAGTGGTTTTTAAATCATTTTGATATATTTATAAATAAAAAAGTTATAAGCATCCTCAAAAAGTACTCTTTTCATGAAAAGTCGCTTCCGCAGCTACTGAAAAGTGCTTGCCAAAAAAAATTCTGAAGGTTTAAAATTTTTTAAACCATTGTTTCATGCTCCCAATATAACAGTTAATTAACAGGCAAAAAGTTTTAAAAATCAAAAATAGTGAGCAACATGGCTGTATGATCTCACATGGATTGACCCAATATCAAACTCCTTGACAGTTTTTATTATTTTGACGAAAGCATTAATTTTTTGCCTTTGAACTCCAAAGTATGTATAGATTTATTTTAAATGGCAATTTTTTTTAATGGCTTTGTTGGGCCCCGTATTAACTATTAAAACTTCAATTGACATACTGTTGGATAATTAGCGTAGGATGTCACCTTGTGAGTAGCAATGTAATTTTTCATAAATGGTTTATTTGAGCTTTAATTACTGTTTACAAAGAGAAAACTTCTATTATATCCTCCTGGTTACGTCATATGAAAAAAAGCAAAAAAAGAAACATATTTGCAAGGATCAACATGAAGTGCACAGTTGAAGTAATACATTTAATTGACAGGATCAATTACAGTATTTCCAAAGGTAAATTTTAAATATTTCACAATATCCAATGTCCATATAAATAAAGAGCTGGAAAAAGAAAAGTGTCCTTCTCAATCTATAAACGACGGTCAAACCTAAAACTAGAACTAAAAAGTAGTTTCTTTGTTGCACCTAGTCACTGCGCTTGTCAATTAAATTAATAAGGATGATGACCCATTCTTGCATTGGATTGGTAAAAGATTTCCACCGTAAACAATCAGAATAAAATATGTGTATACTGTTTAATTGGAAGAAGTAAGAAAATTGAAGCTAAGTGAATAAACTTTTTCTTTTACTATCTGGTTATATTATACTACTTGGCTATGTAAAACAAACAAGAAACTTGAAGTGCCTAAGTAGGTAGTGTTAAATATCGAATGTTTTCTAACGATCGTAATAAACTGTTAAAGATTCTCACTGCAACAGGAAAAACCTTTTAGATGATTTCAAGAAGACAACAACGTGTATTTCACTAAACGCTTAGGGAAAGTAAACTTTAATTTCGCGATAGTAAAAAGACGCTTCGGAATAGTTTTCCCTTGTTTTTGCCTTGTTAGAATAATAATAGAAAAAAAAGCTATTTCTTACAATTACAATGTTGTTGTTTCTAATACCACTCGGGTATCCGGGGTTAGAATAATAATAGAAAAAAAAGCTATTTCTTACAATTACAATGTTGTTGTTTCTAATACCACTCGGGTATCCGGGGTTAGAATAATACTAGAAAAAAAAGCTATTTCTTACAATTACAATGTTGTTGTTTCTAATACCACTCGGGTATCTGGGGTTAGAATAATAATAGAAAAAAAAGCTATTTCTTACAATTACAATGTTGTTGTTTCTAATACCACTCGGGTATCCGGGGTTAGAATAATAATAGAAAAAAAAGCTATTTCTTACAATTACAATGTTGTTGTTTCTAATACCACTCGGGTATCCGGGGTTAGAATAATAATAGAAAAAAAAGCTATTTCTTACAATTACAATGTTGTTGTTTCTAATACCACTCGGGTATCCGGGGTTAGAATAATAATAGAAAAAAAAAGCTATTTCTTACAATTACAATGTTGTTTTTTCTAATACCACTCGGGTATCCGGGGTTAGAATAATAATAGAAAAAAAAGCTATTTCTTACAATTACAATGTTGTTGTTTCTAATACCACTCGGGTATCCGGGGTTAGAATAATAATAGAAAAAAAAGCTATTTCTTACAATTACAATGTTGTTGTTTCTAATACCACTCGGGTATCCGGGGTTAGAATAATAATAGAAAAAAAAAGCTATTTCTTACAATTACAATGTTGTTTTTTCTAATACCACTCGGGTATCCGGGGTTAGAATAATAATAGAAAAAAAAGCTATTTCTTACAATTACAATGTTGTTGTTTCTAATACCACTCGGGTATCCGGGGTTAGAATAATAATAGAAAAAAAAGCTATTTCTTACAATTACAATGTTGTTGTTTCTAATACCACTCGGGTATCCGGGGTTAGAATAATAATAGAAAAAAAAGCTATTTCTTACAATTACAATGTTGTTGTTTCTAATACCACTCGGGTATCCGGGGTTAGAATAATAATAGAAAAAAAAGCTATTTCTTACAATTACAATGTTGTTGTTTCTAATACCACTCGGGTATCCGGGGTTAGAATAATAATAGAAAAAAAAGCTATTTCTTACAATTACAATGTTGTTGTTTCTAATACCACTCGGGTATCCGGGGTTAGAATAATAATAGAAAAAAAAGCTATTTCTTACAATTACAATGTTGTTGTTTCTAATACCACTCGGGTATCCGGGGTTAGAATAATAATAGAAAAAAAAAGCTATTTCTTACAATTACAATGTTGTTTTTTCTAATACCACTCGGGTATCCGGGGTTAGAATAATAATAGAAAAAAAAGCTATTTCTTACAATTACAATGTTGTTGTTTCTAATACCACTCGGGTATCCGAGCCCGAGTAGTTGAAATCTGCTCGATTTAAGGCAGGAAAGATACGGCTTCCGTTTTTAAGAGCATCATTTAGGTGGAAGACTGATTTAAGCTCAGCACATATGCCATAAGGACCCTTCATAGGGTAGGTATCCCATTCATAACTCACTTTCACACACACACACAGAAAGGACAATGACAGGAGAGAGAGAGAAAGTACGCCCATGCCCCAGCCGGGTCTCGAACCCGGGGCCACCGCATCACGGTCAAACGTCGCTGACCACTAGATGAGGTGGCAGGAACAATTACAATGTTAGTACGAGGTACTTTTAAAACCACGCATTTCATAGTTTGACAGGAACAACACCAATTAAAAAATTTGAAAAAAAAAAACAATATCACAAACATAAGTTTACATGTTGGATGGTAAATTAATTGCTGTTGCTGTTGCTGTCCTAACGGTGGCTAGTGTTTGAATAACAAACACTCTGTCTATAAATGTATGAGTGAATAACTAATAAGAATTTACTTCTCCATGACTTGTGATTGAATATACAGTGCTGAGCACTAGTTCAAACACAATGCAAATATTTAAATTAAAATTATAAAACAAATCCGATGAAATGCCTTAAAATCTCTACTGCAAGTGGATATAAATGATCATTAGCAGAATGTTAACAAAATACTCGTATCAAATATAAGAAATTACCAAATTATCAATTTTTTCTTTTTTCATATCGCAAAAAATTATTCAAAAAAGAAGGGTTTGGTGGATGAAGAGGCTATGATACATTTTTCAAAATTATAATCTGGACTCAAGTCAGCAATGGATACGGGTAAGCAAAATAAAACTTGTACATAAAAAAAATATGTCATTAGACTAATTTCATACGTCATTTGACGACAAAATCAGAAGACGAAAAAGCTGTAACAAAAAAAATTTGGTTAATCTGTGATTTGGGTCCCTTTTCTCGCCAAACACGGATTTCGGTTTTGTCGCCATAGAAACTCCATTTTTGCGTAATGTCTCTCGGAGCTTTCAACTACGCGAGACAGCAAGGAAAAACGCGCCAGTTGGCAATTTTTTAAAAATGCGCCAAGCAGGGACCCAAAGCGCATTTTCACCAAAAATTTAAACCAGAATTGCGCTAAATTAGGTTTTGTTACACAACTCCTTTATCTCCCAAGCCCTTCGAACCAGATTTTATGAAAATGTCTCTTGACACGTGATACTTTAAGAAAAGAAGTCTTAGGGCCATGCTCCACATCAGCGTAAAACGCGACCGAAACTGAAGGCAGAAACCGAAAATCCGGGTACTTTCCGTAGGAACACCATTGAATACATTCTACGCTTCTGCCTAATTTTTCTGCTTTACGTCGATGTGGAGCATGGCCCTTACTCTTTTTTTTTAAGTCTGAATACTTATTCGAAATCTCGAAACTTCTGTAGCTCCAGCCTTAAGAAGATGAGAAAGTTTAGAAGTTGAATTCATTTTGCAAATGTCTCCTGTTTTTAAGCGACTTAAAAGTGATAGTGCATAGTGTTACTACGTTGAGAGCAATTTACACATGCGTATCGTATACAAGGGCTAAAACACATTTCGTGATTTTATGATTAAAACGTTGAAAGAGCAGATTGAGCTAACAATTAGTCCCTCAATCAAATAAATTTAAAACTTGGATCAAAAACATTATGTTACTGTATAGGGAAATGAATAGACTAATCGGGATTCATCGAAACACAAAACAATGTACTTTTTCCTTCTCAAATAAGCAAGATTGTAATTAAAAAAATATTACACATAATATCGGGAAAAATAGCGCTAATTTCTATAAGTATATAAGAATGCTAAACAGTATTATTTAGTATAAGAGCTCAATTAAACTATTAAGAAAGCCTAAAGGTGGATTCGCTCCTAAAACCTTCCATAATCTCGCATTATCAAGGGAGGGTTACTTTTTCCTTAGCATCAGGTATGATGGAAACACCACAGACTATTAAAGGACTTTGTGTTTTGTGAAAAATAATAGCTTTTGATGAACACAAACAATGTACACAAACAATTGCATTGAAACATAATTTAATTTTCTAAGAATTTATTAAATTCTCTTTAATAAATCGTTTCCTATTTTCACGCATGAACTTAAGTTATAGTCGTTTTATTGCAATAAGTTTCGAAGCATTTCGGTGTATATATTCATTTTATTCAAGCAATTATCTCATTTTTAACTTTTTGTACATCACAGTATTTTTTTTTCTTTTTTAAATCTAGGGAGCCAAACAAATTGTGGAAGAATGAAACAAACATAAATAAATAGCAAGCAAAGGAGCATAGTAAACCTTTTTTGTCGCAAACATTTTTTCTTTTATCCCACAATAAGGTCCTAAAATTTCGTCAAAATTTTAAGGAAAGTCAGCCATTGAAAAAATTTAGCGAAAAATTAAAGAAAGCACATTACTTCACCGTCGTCTTTACCTACAAAGCACATGACAGACTTATCTTAAAGATTTGGCAATCTTTATGACCTCATCCTTCAATAATGGGAAAGGAGGCAAATTTTTTATGCATCGAAAATCATATTTTATTGTGATCTTTCGATTGATACTTCTTGTTTTTTTTTTTTTTTCTTTCTTTTCGTTCGTTACACTAACGTATGGTTTTCTGGTTGAGAATATATGTTTTCTTTGCATTTAATGAATTGTACTTACTTTATCAAGCAATTGTAAGTTTATTTTACCAATATTAATAAGTTGTTTTTTTTTCATGTGCTTCATATGCATCATCTTTTCTTTCACACAATTTTAGAAAATAACTAAAATTTAAGATAAACGAAAAGTAAATAACAATAACAGCAAACGAAAGAGACAAATACACTGAAGATTATGCTCTAATAGTAAATTGCTTTCAGTTCTTTTTAAACTTTAGAATAACAATAAATATTGTCCCTTTTAAGAGCAAAACAGGAATATATTTAATTATTTATACGAGCATAAAAATCTAAAATGAGAAATATCTATACCTTTCAAAACAAAAAGATACATATAATGTTGGAGCTTTTAAATGTATGTCTTTTCAAATTTTCAATGGCACATAAGAGTGCAATATGTTTTCAATTTTCATTCGGATCAAGAAACGTAAAAAGAAAAATCTCAGCGCGTTTCCAAGTTGTTTGCTTTATGCTGTTTTCTTTTCTTGTTTTTTTCTTCTTTAGTTTCGCATATATTTTTCTTTCCAAGTTTCTTCATTTCCACTTCAGAAATGCAAGATAAATTGCTTTCTTAGAACCGTTACGGTTGCCTCATAATTTACAAACGAGATGACAAGCAGAAAGATATAAATTCCATTACTCAAATTCGTGGTGGAAAATGCTTTGTATTCTATAGCTTTTGGAGGGCATTTTCGTGTCAAAAGAGAAACATTTAGAGAAATATATGTTAAGAATATCTGATGAAAGCTTTGATTCACCGATGGTGAATGATTCATTTCGAAGCCAATATTCAGGCGAATGAAAATGGAAGAAAGAAAATGATGTTAGTAGGGTGCTTCAAAATATTATTCATTTTTCTGAAAAGTTATTTGCGCTACTTAATTCTTGCACGATATATATATATATATATATATATATATATATATATATATATATATATATATATATATATATATACCAACCTTCTAAATAAACTTAATTGCATCCAAAGTCATCTTCGGTGTAGAAACACCTATAAAACTTGACGTCAACTGTAACATTAACTTTTAATACTGAAATCTGGAGAAGAGATGTTTGTGTTAACTGATATATTGCTAGCTTACTAAAACGTTCACATAGGTTTATCCTTAAAAAACTATGTTTTATTTGAATATAATAAGTTACATTGTAGTTACGGCTCTGAGACTTCAATACTGATTAAAAGAAATGAATAAGCAGTATGATAAAACATTGAAAAACATCGGGGGGGGGGGGAGACACCGATAAAGTTGATAGTTAGAAACTATGCTATCATAAAACCAATTGAGTGAAATAAATAAATATGTTTTTCAAGTATGAGCGCAAAATAATTTTAATAATTCCATAAACTGTTATAAAATAGAAATTCTTGGAGTTAAATTTGTGAGAAAAAACCTTTAATATTGTCAATGTTTACTAAAAATTCCTTTGTTAACAGATATCGCCGGCATCTTTGGATGCTTGAACTTGTTTTCAAACTTTTGAGAAACTGCGTGAATAATAGCTCTGTAACTTCGGTTATAAAGAGAATTCTCTTGAGCTTATTCTTTATTGTTAAAACATCATTTCGTGCGTATTTAGCGGATGTAAAACAAATTGATTGACAAATCTTAATTCTCACTATGGGTTATGAGAGATTTTTAATGATACTGATCGTGAAATATCTAGAAACATAATGCAAAAGTGTTCCTCGCTAAACTGACTAGTACGTTCATAGTGATTGAAATAAATGGGCATAGTTTTCCCTTTTTTTTTAAATTAAAAAAGTTAAAATCATACACTAACTTAATGAAATATGTACATTTTTCTAAATGATTCATGCATTTTCTTACTTAACAAAAAAAAAATGTGTTTTATAATGTTATTTTAAATTGAATACATAGCTTTTTTTTTTTTTTTTGCTTCTTTAGTGTAAAAATGGGATGTTGTTTTTTGTATTATACAGCCAGTTTCATTGTAACAAACTAAAAATTGCTAATTTTATTGTAACAAACTGTAAAAATTGCCAATTTTACTGTTTATTACTGTTAAATTTACAATTTTAACTGGAACCTTTGCTACCAGTATAATACTGTAAGAACAGCGGTTTATTTTTTCAGTGTTGTTTTAATATTTAAATTGACTTCCATGGATGTTTTAAGCCTCAGTTTTTAAAAAATACTGCAAATATCAAATAAATCCAAAAACTGCAATCGCTACCCAGAGTTTCTTCCGCTCAAAAGTATCATTCTGCTTTAGTTTTTACTTAAGCATGATTTTCAAATACGTGTCAGTTTTCTTCATTTTGTTTTTTTTATTTGCTTTTTTAAAAGTATGACGTTAACAAGGACTTAGAAAATATTTATGAGTCTTTGGTTTATATTGCTTTCAAAATTTAATACTTAAAATTATATATGATCGAATAGGAATATAAAAATCTAACCCTAAGTTACTTTAAGCGTTAGAGAGGTACAAATAATGGTATTATTAATTTTTTTAGACATTTTTTCTCCAAGATACCTTTTTCATGTTGAAATCATGGCCTTTTCATGCATTTCAGGTAACTCTATATCATTCTATCTGAACTATCACGTAATTACGTTACGTGTCTTTAAAAATATCACGTATTTAATCATTTTGTTCATTGAGACCGTACTTTATGAAATAAGATCAATTTCGCGATTTTTCTTTAAATTATTTACAAGCTATGGATCAAGGCTTAATTTTCTTCAAATTAAATTCAAACTTTTTGAGCGACTTTTTAAAAACATTTTCGTGCAAACGTAGTACATTTAATGCTTAATTTAAAAATATTTTTAAAAGTGAAAAACATTGTACAACTAAAACTCATTACAAAGCAGTACATACATTACTTTTACTTATATGTTTTACAAAATATTTCTTTAAATCTATATACGACAATAAACCGGTGCAATTTTTTATCGTTTATCTAAAGAGCAAACAGCCATATGAATTACTGAGAAATAACTCGCAAAATAATTTCAGTTTTACTTAATTTTAGCTACTTACTAATGAAAAAAGAGCTTGCATATTTCTTTTCAAAGTTATCATATTAAAGTTACAGAGCAAAAGTAATATTCGTTAAAATAAACATTAATTTTTTTTGTAAAAAATGCAATTGAATTTGAACTGAAAATATTTGCTTAAAGTGTACTTTAACACTACTGTTGGTTTTAAATATTTTTCTAGAGCACATTCAATTAAAAAGATGTAGTCTTTCTAATGCGAACGTCTATTCATGTTTTCTCCTTGAAATGCACTTGAAAGCTTAGTAATTGACTTCACTATTGATAACTTTTTGAGCGGAAATATTTTTGATCCGACACGTTTTAGTTAACGCTTTTCTTTTTCTTTTTTGAATGTATTTTATTGATAATTTCAATGGAGTATTAGTACGTTTCGAATAAAGTATATTGAAAACATATGCAAATTTAAAATTGTTGCAGATTTCCTTTAACCTTTGGTTGGTAACCTTTCCTGTTGGTTTGTTGTTTTCCTTGATTTGTATTCTATAGCTTGAAACTATTACAAGAGAGTATATTTTTTAAACATATAAAATTTCATTCGAAACGTTTATTCCTAAAAATTACAAATTGGTTTTTAATAACTCTTGGATTGCAAATTTGCTTTCTGTATTAGCTGTTGTAATGATTTTGTGCAGACCCACCTAGTTTTAACGTGGTCATGTGTACACTGCTTCGATTGTGTACAACTCAACTTTTTAAGAACGATATTCTCAGATCCCCCTCCGCCCCAAAAAATTACTCTCCCGTGTACTGACATCGATTTTCTAGCATGTAATCAATGATCTTTTTATTAGCTAAAACTACAATCATGTCAAACATACTTTTTTATCGTTTAAAATTTATTTCTAAACACAAAATACGTCTTCCTTGTCTGACAAAATAGGTACGTAAAAATAAATACACGAACGAATAAAGTAGGAGTACCACAAAGTAGTAGCTATATAAAAAAAATATAATCGCTCGTAACTGTGTAGCAATTCTGTTTTTAACGGTTTCAAACAAATGTATGTCAAAGTACCGTCCAACGTCGAAAGGCGCGGCTGGAGCTTCCATTTGAAAAAATGTGAAGAGGGGCCGGCCCGTAATTTAGGGAGGGGGCAGGGGGGTCAATTGCCCCCTCCCTGGCTTTGAGAAATCTATGTATTTGCATGTAAGTGGGCGTGGTTTCTTAAGTTTTCCGATAAAATTGCATTGTGTTTGGACCCTTTGCCCCCCCCCTGGAAAAACTTGAAATGACGTCCCTGAAGAGGGGTTAGGAGATGCACTTGCCATTGCTTTCGCTTCTTACTTCCTGTTGAATGTTACTTTGCATTTCCCACCCTGTTTTAGGAAATTCAGAAGAGACCTCAGGCGTGCGCAAATGCAAGGAAGGTCGTATGATAAAAGATTAGACAATATTTAGTTTTTGTTCAGTTAATTTCAACTACGCAAAACTTATTCGTTAAAAACATAAAATAATTATTTACTAGCTGTCGTCATAAAAATCTAAAAAAATATTTTTACTAGAACATAATAAAAACTAGTATAGATGTATGTAACCAAGAAAGAAAATCCCACTTGCAGTTTAAGTTATGTGATGCGTAGGGAGGAACTTTACAGCAACCTTTAAAGAACAGTACATTTTCAAACTGTAAATCAGTATACACATTATTTAGCAGTTGCTGACATAATGATAAGAGTACAGAAAAAAATACAAAAATTCATTTTTAATTAACAGGTTGAATTTCATAAGAAAATACCCTCTAAAAGAAACAAAAAAACAAGATCAGTTATTTAGCTTTGTAAAGTTATTGGACTCTTTCAAAACTTCCAAGAACAAACATTATTTATTTGTTTCAATAATACGCTTATTTAAAATTAGTATTTTAACACTTCTAAAATCCTGACATGTTTTCTTTACTCTTTTAGTACATAAATATGTTAAATGTTTTCTTCTTAGTCAACTGAAATAAATTTTCTTTAAGCAAACAACACGTTTAGCGAATTTTCAATTGGTCGAGTCAGATCACGTAATACTAACCAACCAATCAATCACAAACTGCCACGTAGCAGTATGTCACTTTCACTTCTTACTGTTTGCCGCCATGTTTGTAAAGTAGGAGAGAGCAATGAATCATTTCACCATAGCGTGTCTGACAAGAAAGTTTTTTATTTATTGGTTGACCATGTAATTTTTAATATTTCGTGCAAAATATGTCCATAAAAACTTAATGGGAAAAGAAAAAAACATTTTTAATGAAACTTACGCAACTTCCTGTTTCCTTTCCCACGAATTAAATAATACACTTTTGTCATCCTTGTTGTAATAGAACAAAAATGAGTGGAAACTAATATATCTACAGTCGAACCCGCTAAATGGAACAGCCATTTTGCCCCGAAGAAATATTCTAATAAGCGGGATATTCCATCATCCGTCATGAAAATAATGCATTTCAATGGTTTGGTACATTGTAATTTATTACATTAAGCGGAATATTCCTTTAAGCGATATTCCAATAAGCGGGCTCGACTGTATTTTGTATCGTATCGTTATTTGCAATTTTAGATATTAACATTATGTTTAACAACACAGTAACTACAGTCGAGCCCGCTTATTAGAAAATCGGTTAAAAGAATATCCCACTTTATACAATACACTTTTAATGCACCGAATCGTTATAATGCATTATTTTGATCCCGGATAATGGAATATCCCGCTTATTAGAATATTTTTTCATATCAAAATGGCTATTCCATAAAGCGGGTTCGACTGTAGTTCCTTTCAGTGTGCAGTCCTGTAAATAAATGTTCGTCAACGCTGTCTAGTATTTGAGTGTCCTATTTTGGTACATCACTATTCATATAGAATATGTCTATGGTACGCCATAGTGCATTCCTATTATTTACCGAGTTATTTTCATGAATGTGGGTTTAATTAAAATTACGTGTTTTGAGTATTAATTTATTACTTCTTGAATATAGCACAATCTCTCTTGATTATGCTTTCACGGTGAGCAAATTTTAATAGCTGTGATCTCTCTGTATTTCCCATGTCTTTTGTAAACAACTTGCATGTATTTAAATTTTACATGCGTTCTAATTCGCGAAGTTCATCTTAATTTAAAGTCGACAATCAGAGTCATTTTTTATTATTTTTTTTATTTAAGTTTAGTATTTATTTAACCAATTAACCGCCGAAACTCGAAATCATTTTTTGTTTTTGATACAAATCATAAAAGTTATTATTTTGAGCCCATACAATACTATTATGCTGCAAAAAGAGCAAAATTTCACTTACATTTAGAAATATAGGGTGTTGCGTTGACGCAACGTCAGCGGAAAAGGGGTACGGATGCGAAGTAGTTTTATTTGATACAATTCAACAGTTTCAATGCGTTTTAGCCAGGTAAAATTTGTATGAGCTTTGATATGGTTTTGAAACGTGCAGAGAACTTTAGAAGAAAGTGAAATTTATTGTTAAAAAATCATACAATTTTGTTTAATAAATTTTAAATTTAACAAAAACCTGATTATCCAAGGTCATATATAATAAACTTCGTTGCAATCAGGGGGGGGGGGAAGCAATATCATAAGCATTGCAACGATAAACAGTTTGACAATGGCAATGGGGCCGTAGTCAGCCCAAACTAGAAGGCGTTGGACTCGTAACTGGAGGTTCCCGGGTTTGATCCTAGCCGATCAAAGATCCACCGTCGTTACTAATGGTGGCTGAGCGACTTAAAACAAGGGTCACGGTCACATAGTCCTCCAAGTGAAACGATACCTCTGGCGGTACTAGACCAGGGGTTTGCTCGGCCCTTGGTCTGGTCCAAAAGAACAGAGCGTTCGGAGCTAAATCGGACTTCCTACTTAATGGTGCTCGTAAAAACGGAAGCTGTTGTTTTTCCGCTTTAAATCGGGTAGATCTGTCTCGGGCTCGTGTACCCGAGTGGTTTCAGAAACAATAAGGCAGTGGCAATACTTGCACCGTAGCCTTTTGTTATTTGTAAACCTTGCTGTAAAATGCCCCCGAGGTACTGGCAATGGTAAACTGAATTTGCTTGGCCCGTCCTGTGACTGAACTTTTCTTCTGTTTACATTTATCAAAGTGGGGAGGGGGGCTGTAAAACATTAAGTGCAACCTGTCGTCCAAAATCCAACAGTGACTTTCTATGTTTCCTTCTTTAGTTTTGAAAGTTAGCATTGAAAGTGTCCAAGCATTTGTTTGCGCAACATTAAAAAATCACTTTTTCTCTCGGTCTATAATTCTATTATTTGAAACTTGACTATCGCACAAATCAACATTACCAATTTTCATGTTACATTGCTCAATGATACAAGGCTGAAGAACAGAAACCTTTTTCTTCTGAATTCTACAGTAGCGAGAAACGTTCTTTACAGGCTCAATTTTACCGTAAGTAGAACCTCGAATCATCATCAGCAGAGTTTTTATTTATTTTTATTTTTTTTCATAAATCTGTTCTAATGCTTCTTTAACTAAGATATCTTGGTCTGGTCATTTCAAAAGGCGGAGATGAAAAAAAAAACCTTGCAGAGTGAGAACGCACAGAATAAAAATGAAATCTATGCTTTCGGAAAAGCAGTTGAGACAGAGAGTCTGACTACCCCTTTTCCGCTGACGATGCGCTCACGCAACACCTGCTTTTGCTTCCCTCCCCTCCCCCACAGAATCAATTTCTGAGTGGATTTTTTTTATAAAAGTGACCTTGAATAAGAGTATTTCAGATATAAACCCGAACTTTTTTTCATTTCTAACTTTTTTGATTGAAAAATAGATTACAAATTTGAGCAAAAAAACTATGTTAGAACCACAATTTTTATTGCATATTAAAAAAAAATGTTTGAGTCAATTTTTATACGAAACAGGTTTCTGTTGTTGTTCTTAAACCTAAAACTGAAATCGGTACAAAAATTAGTTAAATAGCGAATTTTTTATGATTTTTTATAATGACTGTTGCGTCAACGCAACACCAGCGGGTAATGGGTTAAACTTAAATTACTACAGTTTAATTATGGTTTTAATGCTTTGTCTACACAAAGTAATGGATTTTTGACGTTAAATCCTAAGTGATTGGTACACAAACAATTTTTACTACATTTTTAGCTAAGAGTTTGTATATCAAAATGTGTTTTTCAAATGAATATAATTAAATTTAAAAAAACACACAAATATAGGCTGTGTATTTGTGTTTCCTAGTTCAAAACGTTGAGCGAAGTATAGCACATGATTTATCAGTAATATTATGTCCGTTGAGTTTATACATTTTGTGTAATCCTTGCTCAAAATTGTTCTAGCTAGTTAAATGTAAATTAGGAATTCAACATTTTAGTAACCTATATTTTTAACGTAAATAAATTAATAATTATTGCTATTTTCAACGCATAAAGTTTAACTAAAAAAATAATTTTAAAAAGTTCATACATTTACATATTTTCTATAATATGAACTATAACTGTTTTTACTAAAGAAATATTTCATTTACTTTTTATTTAATCATTTTATTTTTTAGCTGTACAGTTGTTCTTGGTGGTAAAACAACCAACCAATAGCAACCCTTACTGACTGATTCAATTCTTTCTTTTTTTGCATCCAGGAATAATTTATTCAGCAACTGACTACTGATGTATTTTCCAATTTAAAAAGCGAATAATTAACTAAATAAACTTATATTTACGTAAATTAAGCAGCGATACAAAAATCTATAACAAGTAGTTAAAAAAATGTCACAATCAGCCCCAGTCTCTCATATATTTCACCAAGATACACGAAAGATGTTGACTTCGTACTTTTAAATCAAGAGTCACATAAAGCGTTCTATTCACAGACCTTTCAACAGAAAAGCCATTAGCATCTTGTTCTCTTTGATGTCCTGTGACCAAAGGATAATGTGTTCCTAACCGTTACTTGTTGAAAGCCATCGTCAGTATCTGTACATCTTAGCAAGCATTCCACTTATTCACCGTATCAAAATCATTGTGCTTTCACTGCGTTTATGTATTCTATTTCAAATGTTTATGAAGTACATAGCGTGCTATTAGATATTTATGTTTTGGAAACGAAGATTGTTTCGTTTGTTTAGAAATTCTCATGACAGTAAATTGTATTAGTTGCTCTTATATTTAAAATGGCTATCTTATGGAGGAATATTTCGTGCGAATAAAGTATTTCATAAATGATGTTTCCTTTAAGGTTTTTTTTAGCTATTATAGTAAACTCTCACACTTCCTCATTTATATTACGATTTTCAATGGTCCCAGCACATTCGATATCAATAATTTCATTCGTTTATGCATGAATCAAAAGATAAATATTTCCCTTACGCACCGACTTTTTTGTAAAATATGAAAATTTTAATTTATTTCTTTAAAAAATGAGCACGTTTCTTCACTTTCCTCTTTAATTTTTCGCCTTTTTGCTGCTCACAGATGGCATTTTTTTCGCATGAACTAGAGTTCGGAGAGGAACAATTATCTATTACGCATTGCTTTAAAGGGAACAATGTGATTAGGTATGCTATAAATTTTATTTTTCTCTTTATCACTGTAGTTACGTTATAGTTATTGCCAAACCGTAGAAATATAACTTTTTTTCACAGAAACTTCATTATTCATACTTTTCTTAGAACTTATGTGGTATTTTAGATTTTTAAATTGGCTTGCTCACCTATGCGTATATCTCACTTATGCGCCTTTTTCTGTTAGTGTCTTGAGTCGGCGCATAAGTGAGAGTTCACTGTATTAGATTTTAAGAATATTTAACTAATGTCGTTTCACACCCAAAAACTACTTTAATCTGATGTATTTTTGTATAATAAATAGTGTGCAAGTATTTCACTCTTTTGTTTAGCTTTTTCCTGGAGTTTTAAAAGAAATAGGTCTTTACATGTTCTGTTAGTTTAAAAAAAATATTGGACTGTTAAGGTGCAATATGCCGTTTCAGAAACGTTTGAAAATAATTGCAAAACTTTCAAACTTTTAAAAACTTTAATTTTAGCTGCCCCAAGAATTATTTTTTCCTCCAAACAGCAAACGGAAGCTCATCCCTACATATGAACGTAGAAATATTTAAAGCAGTTATTGTTTCAGAAAATGCTTCTTTGAATTTATACCTTTTTAGGCATTATTCTAAACAATAACAGCAAAACATTAGTAAAAAAGCGTAGTTTCCTGTGAAAGAGGGAAGATATAGACGAACGTTTTTTCCACAGTTCCTTCAATGTGCCGTTCTGTAACTGCCGTGAGTAGTGCGGAGAACAATAAACTTGTACTCGACTTGTACTTGTTTTACTTGCAGTGTATTAGTGAGGACTGGTAAAAAAACAGTAGAGTTTTACAGGATGGTTGCGGAGAAGTCGAACGCAAATTCGACAATCGCCATACTACTAACAGAGCTCACGTACAGCTATACAGGAGTTAGGGCCCTGCTTCACATCAGCGGAAAACGCGACTGAAACCGAAGGCAGAAACCGAAAATCCGGTTACTTTCCATAAGAACACTATTTAATCCATTTTACGTTTCTGCTTTACGCCAATGTGGAGCTTGGCCCTTACTGCTGGAAAACTCCTAAAGACTCCTAAATTTAGAAAAAAAAAATCTGAAGACAACTGCATAATTCTTACCTCTAAATACAATTTTTATGAAAGTTTAGTATACTTAAAGTTTTTAATGTTACGGTGTACTCAGTTACTGCACGATTAATTTACATACATTATTTTGCAGCTCATTTTTACTGATTTTTGTTTACAAACACCTTTCGGTACATAAAATAAACTTGTATTTGTCTTATGATTTTGCCATAGTCAAAATTGAAAAAGCATGTTTCTCCACGTACAGTTTATTTATACCACTTCCTTCCTAAAAGCACTTCGTAAATGCAACACAATAGAATGTTAGGACTAACGTGGCTGGCGAATTAAATGCTATCTACAAAGGGAGTTGAACAGTTTCTCAAGTTAATTTCAAATGATTTACCATAACCCAGTCCAATAATTAATTCGTGCTACTCGTTTATTAAACGCAATATGTTTCCAACATGGCTGCGCTAGCTACGAGCATTCATAGAGGGCTAAGCACCCATTTGTATGTTTGGCGAAGCTGTCTGTGAATACAAGCTAATGCTTCACGCATAAGATACCATTCATATGTACGCACGACGATAGTGCATTAGCATAATCTCGCCGAAATGTATTACTACAGCACTTAGTGAATTCAATATTGAATCCAATTAGTTGTTTTTAGGTTTGTTTTGAAGCGTAGTTATTATTCTGTAATTGGGCGAAGAAGAATTGAATGGTTAGAATATTTGATTTCCAAATACAGTTATTACTCGACAAGTACAGTGGTACGTAGTTACTGCTTTGTAATTAGACGAAAAAACGATATGTTTAAGAAGTTTTAGTTGTGAATAATTGCTTGTGGAAAACAGTTTTAAAACGTGTTTCTAAGGGTCACTTTTGAATTTCATTTTAAATTTATACTTTTTGGGAAAGAGGAAAGTTTTACGGTTGAGTAATATGTCAAGGGTCGCTCTGACTGGAACAGATTTGATGCAATTTCAGCTTGCATAAAAACGTTTCATTGCCACTTTAAAAATGTTAAAAGACCTAGATTTATTACAACATAGAAAAGGAATTTAATTTTTTTTTTTTTAAATTTCAACAAGAGTTTGAGGCTTGGATTTAAAATGTTTGTTGGTCTATCGACGGGCTCCTATTGAAACCCAATATTAGCAGTAATAATGAGTCAAGTGTTCTATTTCTGGTTTCAAAATATTCGGCATCAAAAAACCTTCAATTTGATACCTCACTTTTGAATTTCTGTCCAAAATTCTAAAAACTACGACCTCTAGGACTTAGGAAATTTCTCATCATAATAACCCAACTGTCAACTCAGCGATAACTTCTACAGCTTAATACTCATCAAACTCTACCTGGATCTTCAACTTTGCTCTTCATCCATAAGAATGTGTTCTGGAGTCTGAAGTTCACGCATCGCTTGGAATTAGATCCACTTCAAGTTGCTTTTTGGAACCGCATCAATATTGAATTCCTCTCAGTATTTTAATAAGATCTGCTGAACACTGGACTTGCACCATATTCATCTTTTCAAGTTCTTTCAGTCAACTCAAACCATATTATTTCGAACAAGATAACTATCCGAAGAAACGGAATCAAATTCCCTACAAAATGACACCCTGCACAAGTCTGTAAGATCTTTTTACGAGTTTTTATCAATATACAAGTGTCTCTTATTTACAAAAATCTTTGGAACGCGGCGACTTTGTCCTCTTTCGCAGAAACACTTTCTCAGCTAACTAACTGTAGGCCAAACTGAATTTGAATTATTTGAATTATTTTTGGCTCTCTATTTATTTTCTCAATGAGCTTTAAAACAATTATGTAGCCAATTTGAAAATTTGAATTTGCTAAATTGTAAGCGATTTCTTTTCTTTCGCTTCATTGTTGCCAGTAAGTTTTATTTCCTTAAACTTATTACTTTCATTTAATAGCCTTCATTTCGTTCTTATGACTAAGTTAGTGCAATGAAATGACTGAACAACAAATTTTTACACCTATAGACTCTAGTGTTCATATTCCGGAATTGAATTCCAATCTTCAATCATTGGGAAAATTAAAGAACAGTAGAAACAGCTTCTCGCAACCGGATTCATTATCTACTTCATCTATAAACAAGGAATCTGTTGTAATGACGTCTGCCTTTAATCAACAGTCTTATTCCGATACTGTTATCGGACCTCTTGCTAAAATATTTCACCCGGACTGGTGTCCTACAGAAGATAGTTTCTCTACTGCTTCTTCAGCAGAAGTCATCTTTACGTTTTTGCGACAGCTTATTACAGGCAAAGATACGCTTAACCGGTATTTCATAAAATTAGACATTCAAAAAGATATCGTTGCTCTTATAGATTTACTAGAAAATAAGGTCAAGCAGAAAAATCCGCTTGCAACTGATCAATACTCACAAACAGAAACTTGCTCCCCTTCTGACTACAGCTCACAGAAAGATGTGGTGAACTGTCAAATTTATGATAATAATATACAGTTGAATCAATTCCCACCTCTAGCCAAACAAAATAACGATAATGTTGCAGTTAATCAAATGAATGATAAACCATCATATGCTCAAGCACTAGCTAATGAAACCACTTTATTGGTCTATCCTAAGGCCCCTATATATACGAGCCGGCGCATCAAGATTAAGTTTGACCACTTTGGATCCAGCTCGTGTTTGTGTGTTTGAGTGGTTGTCTTTTCTGGCCAGTAATTGCGTTTTGGTAATTTTTCACTGTGAGCAATTATTAGCGGCACGTGGATTTGGCAAAGCTTAGCAATGTGCCAAAACTTTTTTCTGGTAACCCTACTCCGCAACAATGAAAATTTGAAGTAAAAGTTAAGGAATTGGATCCAAAGTGGTGAAACTTAATCTTGATGCGTCGGCCTGTCTATATAGCGGCTCTAGTCTATCCTACAAACAATAAAACTAGTTCACGCGATTTAAAAATGGTCCTTCAAAATACTTATCAGCCGCATAGAGATGGCATTAAAATAAACCGAGTTCGTTTCGTTGCCAAAGGAGGAATTGCGGTAGATGCAGCCACACCCTTAGATTGTGATATTCTAAAGCAAAAACTTGAAAATAACAGAAGTCTTTCTCATCTTATAACTACCCATACACCACGGAAAAGAAACCCTCGCCTTGTCCTTTACAATATCAAACCCAATACTGCTTGGGATGATATATCAACAGCACTAGCATCTAAGTTTGATTTAGAAGAAGATAAAGACTTTTCATTTAAATTTAAATTGTCGGGGAAAGGAAACACTGAAAATCTGATAATAGAAACTTCCCCTTGTGCATTTCATAAAATCATGCATAGTCCAAAATTTAATTTTAATTGGACTGTTGTTCCCATACGGGAATTTCTTGGAATTCGTAGATGTTTTAAATGTCAAGCCTTCGGACATACGGCAATTAATTGTAGCTGATGATCACTATTGTAGTTTTTGCTCCCTATCACATCCTGGAACACCCTGTAGAGCCGAATACCCCAGTTGTACGAACTGCATTTACAATAACCGAAGAAATAATGTTAATGATCCAATAGATCATCCAGCTTTTTCAAATGTGTGCCCATCTTATCAAACGTATGTTAATAATTTTAAAAAATCAATCAATTATGGATAGGTTACGAATATATGAGGATATTCAAAGCCTTCCTATTTCCGTTTCGTCCAGTTCCTTAGGTTTTTCTGCCTTACAAAATGATCCAACTTCTTCTAAAATCTCTGAATGCTTCACTGGCAGCATCAACGGCGATAGTATTTCTACATTATCCTACGACGTATTAAACGTACTACAAATCAATTTGAACCATTGCGAATCAGCAACAGCCATTTTATCATCTATTGTCTCCGTCAGAAATGTTCACATATTGCTTATTCAAGAACCATACATAAAAAACGATAAAATTTGTGGTCTACCTTCAAGCTGGAATGTGTCGTTATCAAGCAGTGGCAAGGCTGCAATTGCGGTCACCTCCAAATTAATTACACCATTCGTTTCACTAATCGGCCAAGACTTTGTTTCATTAAAAGCAAACATTCAAGAGACAACACACATAATAATATCAGCTTATTCATCGCCAGCAGAACCATTGCAAAATCTCCTTCAAGAATTGCAGGATTATTTTACGACTACTTCTTTACCAGTCTTGATTGGGGGTGACTTTAACGCCCATAGTAGAGTCTGGGGTTATTCAGATGAAGATGCTCGAGGTCGCCTTTTGTTAGATTTCCTTGCTACAAATAATTTAAACATACACAACTCTTCCAACTCTCCTCCAACATTTTCAAAAGGAGGACGTGAAGGATGGCCGGACCTTACTCTGTCAAGACATTTGCACTCATCTCTTTCTTGGGAAGTTTTAGAAGATCTTTCACTAAGCGATCACTCATATATTTTACTATGTTTACATCAATCAGTCAAAACAATTAAATTTGTACGTTTCAAGTCTAAATATAATGCCCATTTTTTCAAATCGAAAATAAAACATGAAGTTTTTCCATTTCTGCAAGATCTTACGAACATTACATCAACAACCAGGCTGGATACTTTTTTGGATGCCCTAAACCAGAAATTACAAAACTGCGCGAAAGAGAGTTTTAAACACAGATGCTTTAAAACACAATCTAAGCCGTCTTGGTGGAGTGAAGAACTTAAAATTCTTAAAAATAAAGTAAGAGCTTGTAGACGTAGATTTCAACGTCAATCTCAGCCTGATCTAAAAGCAAACTTTCGTACCATATACAATAAGCACCTTTCAATATACAAGAAAACTATCCGAAAAACTCGTAGGGACTCCTGGAAAAAGTTTTGTAATAACATGACAACAGCTTATGCAAAACCGTACACAAAATAGCTTTCAAGACAATTGTTTTACCATCAATTCTGCAAGAGCAAATGGGATTTAATGACTCGGAAGAAACGTTTTTGAAGTCTCTTTTGAATCATTTTTTCCCCCGTCATCAGATGATATAAGAGTCAATGATCGATCACTCACTTTACCAGAGTCAGCAATGTTCACACCGCAGGAAGTGCAAATTGTTATGAACCAGCTCCCAAAAAATAAAGCTCCTGGATATGACGACTTGGATGGCTACATTTGGAGTTACGTTCATTCTGTGTTTCCTCATCTTTTGGTCAATTTTTGCAATACCTGTCTTCAGTTACGATATTTTCCTAAACCTCTGAAACGAGGCGTACTTCTTCTTTTTCATAAACACGGCAAACCACTTAATTGTTTTTCATCATATAGACCAATCACCTTACTTCCTGTTTTGTCAAAAATCCTAGAAAAGCTTATTCTAAACAGACTGCAACATCATCTTCAAAGCTCAAATCTCAATAGTCCTCACCAGTTTGGATTCACATCAGGTTGTTCCACGGAGCATGCCCTACAAAGTCTTTTTGATAAAATTTACAACAGCACAAATAATGACAAACTTACCCTTTTGATCTCAATTGATGTAATAGGAGCCTTTGACAATATAACATGGAACTCAATATTGCAGCAACTTCTTCGCTCAAAATGCGAAAGCGGGGTATATGGATTATACAAAAGTTTTTTATCAGAGAGAACTATCACAATCATTTCAGGATCCACTTTGGTAAATACAAACCCATCCAAAGGATGCCCGCAAGGATCTTGTAATGGTCCAGAGCTCTGGAATCTTGTTCTAGCACCTCTACTTGACATTTCGTGGCCAGAAAACGTCAAAATACAAGCATTTGCAGACGACATCATCTTTGTGGTTTCAGCCTCAACTCGGAATGCACTTGAGTCCTCAGCCAATGAAGCACTTAGAGTACTGCAAGATTGGCTCCAAGAAAATAAATTACAAGCCTGTTCTGAAAAAACCAAAGCCCTTTTTCTTTCCAAACCCAAAAATTATGTTCGACAGCCAATCTTAAGGTTTGGTGACAATTTTATTAAAAGATACAAAGAAATAGATTATTTTGGAGTCAGGCTGAACAAAAATCTTAACTGTACAGCACATTTGGAAAAAATTCATAAGAAATCTATTCATCTTCTTAATAAGCTGCAATGCATCTCTGGAAAATCTTGGGGAGTTAATATACAACTACGCAGATTATTATATCAAACAGTGATAGAACCTTCAATTCTTTACGCAGCTGCAGTATGGGGCCCATTTTTAAAGCAGAAAGACCTCAAGAAATTAGCTACCATTCAACGCCATTTCCTTCTTGTAGTTTTGGGAGCATATAAAACATCAGCTCATACCATCTTACATGTCCTTGCGGGAATTCCCCCCATTGCTCTTACAGTTAATCTAAAATCAACTTTAGGAAATGTCTTCATAAGGAAAACTACAGCAGAAGTACCCCTTAATAATGTCAATTCATCCAATGACTTTGAAGCAGCAAGCCAAAAATGGACTGAACATCCTTTAATACAGTGCGCTACTCCGAATATTAGTTTGGTAGAGCCGAATATTTTAACACTGCACACTGGGATTTTCACGGACGGATCGAAAATATGTGATGGAACCGGCTCAGCATTTACTCACATCTCCAACAATAAGGTTGTCTACGATTGGTCAGCCAAACTTACAGCGTATAATTCAGTATTTCAAGCGGAGCTTTTTTCAATCTTTCACGCTTTACTTTATGTTGCATCAGAAAACATTACCTTCAACACTACAATCTTCTCTGATAGTTTATTTTCGCTTAAAGCAATCAAGGACCCAATGCATTCTTCAAAGTTAGTCAGAGACATTCAATCCCTCTGCAGAGAACATCCAAACATAAATCTATCCTGGGTTAGAGCCCATAAGGGACACTTTGGCAATGAACGTGCCGACTTTTTAGCTAAAACTGCAGCAATGAACCCAGCACATTCATTAGTATTCAAAATTCCTCTACCAAAATCTTTCCTCAAACATCACCTTTGGTCTAATCTTCTTCAAAATTGGCAGGAAATCTGGTACACTGCAGAAACCGGTCGGAGAGTTCACGAAATCCTACCAAAAGTCAAGCTAAAACCACGATGCAAACATCCTATGGAAGTACAATTTCTCAGTGCACATGGTCCATTTCCTTCATATCTACACTGATTCAAAATAATAAGCTCACCATTATGTGTTTGCAGCCAACTTGGAACTCCTGAACATTACGTATTCAATTGTCCATTAACTAGCTCTTTCCACTGCATATATAATTCCAACCTTCCTGTATCCAAAAATATAGCTCATATTCTTCATCATCCAGCTACTCGCAAGAATCTTCATAAAATAATGTTTTTACTCAGCACTCAAATAGAAGACTTCAAATATCCTGTCTAAAAACTTCAAATGTTATATTATTGTCTTTTTCTGTATATATCAAAATTGTTTTTCCTTTTATTGTTATTTTTTCCATGTAATTTGTTTTGTTCATTCCTCCCAGCCACCACATCCGGTTAAACCCTCATCAGGGTAGGTACGGTGGTGACTGGTGGGGTTTAAAAAAATAAATAAAATAAGGGTCACTTTTTATATTCTTCACTTTGCTGATAGAATAATATAAACACATGTTTGAAAATTGCAACACCATGAAGGACTTGCGCGAATTGGCTGAAATTTTCAGCAAACACAAATTAGGTATGATATGCAAATGATTAGAATTTTAGACGGGTAGCGCATGCGTACGCTGAGCAGCGCCTTCTGAACACCGGATTTATCCGAATAAATATACAGCTGCAGCAAGGCGTGTATGGTATCTGCATGTGAACGTTAGCTCAGACGTTGCTTATGCTTCTTCGACGAAAAAGAGCGAGGTTTCAACTGCTAACGGAGTTTGAACGGGGGAGTTTCGTCGGCTTTCGTGAAGCTGGATTGTCTTATCGTGAAGTAGCTGCTCGTGTGCAGCGTAACAGCAGCACAATGATGCTTGTTTGGAATCAGTGGACGACGAGTGTCGGACAACTCGGAAATCCGGGAGTGGACCCCGAAATGTGACGTCGGTGTGCGATGATAGACACCTGATCCGCATGGTTCTGACGGACTGTACAGCTTCATCTAGACAACTAGCAGCACAGTGGTTAACAGCTACAGGTGTTTCATTGTGAGCTTAATCAATTCGTAGTCGTCTGCTGCAGTGTGAACTGCGCGCAAGGACTCCTTCAAAACAGGATCCCCCTCACGCCAAACCATTGCCGTCTGCGGCTACAACGGTCCAATCATCATAAGGACTGGCGTGCTGATTGGTAGTATGTTGTGTTTTCTGACGAATTCCGCTTTAATTTGTGGTACCATGATGGTCGCATTCGGGTCCGACGCTATGCCGGTAAACGCCTCCTTCCAGAGTGCATTGTCGAACGTCACAGTGGGCGAACAATTGGAGTCATGGTCTGGGGTGCCATATCATATCACGGACGATCTCAATTGCTATGAATTATGGGTAACCTAAACCGTAAACGGCACATCAGTGAAGTTCTACAGCCCCAAGCTGTTACCTTCCTTCAGAGCTTGCCTGGCGCTGTATTTTAGCAGGAAAATGCCCGCCCTCATGTTGCTAGGGCTGTTCAATTCTTCCTTTCATCGCAGCAAGTACAGTTTCTTCTCTGGATAGCGTAATCCCGGAAATGTCGCCGATCGAACGTGTCTGGGATTTCGTTGGTCAGGTTCTCGTTCGTGATCCTCGTCTTGTTGCTTCTACAGACGAACTTTGGGTACGCATACAAACAGTATGGAACGCTCTCTATCAGGCAGACATTAAAAATTTGTTTGACTTCATGCCACGTCGCGTAGCAGCATTTATTGCAGCTCATAGTTGCTACGCAAAATACTAATTTCAATATTTTTTTTCATTGTTTGTTGGCTTTCTAAGTGTAATTATTTATTTGTACTACTATCATTCAGCTGTGTATTAAATTTCATTCAATTATGACGATTACTTCATGGTGTTGCAATTTTCACAAACATGAGTTTACTTGGGGTTCAAAAATTGTGTAGTTAGTGACACAATGTTTTTGATTTTTTTTTATTTTTTATATAACATATGAATATATTTATTAATAATTGTAGTTACCTCTTCCTTCATTTCTAGTATATTTATGTGTAGTATCTATATTTTCCAATCAGTCGAAACTACTTGCTTGGACAATTTAGTGTTAAATTTGGGGGATCATTGTTAAGTTGTGCGTTGTCAGGAGCACATACGAGTGATGTTGCTAGCAAAGACTTTTTCATGATGATGCCCATGTTTCTCCTCCTTCCAGAGTTTTCGGGAGTATCCAGCAGTGACTGGAATACTACACACAGGTACAATTAGTAAGCACGGTTCACGTCCCCTATGTTAGAAACAGATCGACTACACTGTTAAAAATGTTCCCGAAATTGTACAGAAAAAGTTATTGGCATACATGTTGCTAGTGAATTTTACCGTACAATTCTTTTATAAACGTAAAATTTACGGCAGAAAAAAAACGAGTTAAGCCCGGACTCCACATGAGCGGAAAATCGACGGAAACAGCAGAAACTAAAAAAAATCAGGTTTTTTACCTTTCTGCTGGGCAGAATCACTGCAGAATCGAGTGCAGAAAAAATTCAACTTATCTGCCGATGCTCGCGGATTCCGCTTTGGAAGTTGTTGAAAGCATGTCTGCGAAGTACAATCTCGAAGTTTTTGTAGAAGTACGAAATTATCCTTGTTTGTATGACAAAAAACAGAAACACTATAAAAATGTTATTCTAAGGACAGCTTTATGGACCACGATTGGTGCAAAATTTGGCCTAATCGGTAAGTAGAATATAGTACTCACATTTGTCGTAATGTTATGACTTGTTCTGTATCAGTTTAAGACATAATCGTATCTATTTTTTGCGGCGGAAACTCAACGGAAACAGAAATTCCGTTTCAGTTTACGCTTTCAGTTTTCCGGTCATATCAAACCCAGGCCTTATAAAGTGCGTGAGATCCAAGCAACTGGAATTGAACCCGGGACTCAATCCTCACACTCCGCTTCGCTATAAATCATACCAAGTGAAACACATCATGGCAGGGGAAATAGGTTATCTGCAAAGCACAGTAAGTCACATGGTGCATCAATTGACCCTGTCATCTCTATTATTTTTTCGGTACAATTAACAACAACAAAACATCTGTACTGCAAATGCGACATTTTACAGTGTTATTTTCCACAAAAGTTTCTTGAACTTTAACACTATACCTACATGCTAAAAAGTTTAAGGTTCCTGTCACTTATTGCTTCTCGCCTAAGATTCCCCTTCGCCTCACAGACATATTTAGGCATTTAAGTTTCATTTTACAGCACTTTATTTTTTAAAGTCATTTGATTAATGCCCAACTGATTTTTACATTGAGTAATATTTTCATTAAAATATATTTTTAATTATTTGCATGAACAAAAAGTTCGAAAGACATAGGTGGTATTCAAAAGAAAATGCTCACAAGAATGGTAATCCCATTTATGTTACAATCATGCAAAAAAAAAAAAAAAAAAGAAATTTCAAACGCAAATTAACTTAATTTTTTACTCTTTTGAGCAATGGTGATAGTTAATAAAAGGTAGTAATTTTATCTGAGAGATAAACACCTAAAGTTCCCTTACATAACCAATAAAATAATCATTGAAACATTTTGAAAAAAATATCTTTTATCCATTTCTGAATAGTTTTCTTTTTTGCTCATTTTCATATTACATTCTTCAATTACTTGTACTCTTAGTTGAGGTTAACGAACTTTTTTAGTAAAAAAAAAATGCTTAAGAAATAGTTTAAGAAACATTTAGTAAAAAAAAGTTTTATGCTTTACCTCCTTTCTACTTTCATTCTATTTTGTGCTTTAAATTACATGGAATGCATTACATTAAATTACATTAAATAATAAAATTCATGCGTTTTATACAATAAAAGGTGTTAAACACAAACAAGCAGCGTCGTTTTTTCCTTATATATATATATATATGTGTGTGTGTGTGTGTGTGTGTGTGTGTGTGTGTGTGTGTGTGTGTGTGTGTGTGTGTGTGTGTGTGTGTGTGTTTTATTTTAATTTTTCAACTGAAAAAAATCATACACTTTGCGGAGTTTTAGGCATTTTTAACACCATATTCTAACGGAGAGTTATATGAAATCATTTCGAAGAAAACGTAAAATTGAAACGAGAGCAAAAAAAAAATGCTAACACTTTTCTTGTTACAGGGTCATGGTGAATTTGTGGTTCTTTAGCTTGAATACCACCTTGTAGTGTACCTGTAGTATAGCTGACCTGTCAGATATTTCGGTTCCATGAGATGTTATATTCTAATAAAAAATCTGGTATGGACCCCACACAACTTCCTTTTACGTGTAAATTTCTTAGCAGCTGCCTTAAGTGTTAAAAAAGTGCTTGGAGTGAGCAAGGTAACAATTCAAATATTTACTCCCCTAATCTGCCACGAAACAATGCAAAAAATATTTTACAATGGTTAATTTTCTAAATATTGCTGATTTTAATATCATTCAGTGAATTTTTCGCAAAATATCGCCAATAGCGCCAAGTTAAACCCAAATTCAAAAAAAAAAAAAAAAAAAAAAAAAAAATCCGCCAAATTTGTCGCCAACTTGGCGATATGTCGCCAAGTTGGCGTCAAACACTTGGCAACCAAAAGCTTGGCGACATATCGCCAAGTGGTCGTGCCAATTCATATCACTTGAGTCTGCATTGAAATTAACACTGATTTACCCCCAAAAAGGGGTAAAACACCCCCTTGGGAACATTCAAATGCAACCACAAGGGGAGGTGCACAACTAGACCATCCTCAGAGCCTACATACCAAGCTAGAAGTTTCTACGGTATATAGTTTTTGAGTTATGCGAGCCACATACGCACATACATCCGCACATACGTACATACAGACGTCACGAGAAAACTCGTCGTAATTAACTCGGGGGTGGTTGAAAAGAAGTTTTCGCTGCTTATATGTTGGTAGGTACATATGCACGTGCTGACAGGTCGAAAAAACTACTGAACATTCATTCGGGGGTGAGCAAAATCAAAATTTAGACTCAAATTTGAGTGATTTTTTTTTTCGCGATCACAATACTTCCTTTACTACGTAAAAGGAAGTAAAAATGTTGATGGCCATAAAATAAGATGTCAAGGGAAAGATTGTAAGCGAAAATCCACTACTATATGCAAAAATGCAATGTTGGACTTTGTTTAGACTGCTTTCCAAAGTTTCACTCTTAATTATTTTCTTAGAACGGTACGTTAAAATTTGGAAATTTATGTAGTGCATTGGACCGTTGTCCTATTTATAGTACAGCCTGTATTTAGAAGAATAAAAGATAATTTCAAATTTTTTTTTATGTGTCTAAGCACCTCCTAGTAATAACATAAATGCAATTTCAGACGTTTTTGATGACGCGTTCTATAAGTGGTCCAATATGGGTTAAATTGAAATTGATTTAATGCCACTGTGCATGGATTTTTTCACACGGTATCTTACCCCAAATGTATCAGCCATCTTCTCCAATGTATGAGGAAGATGCCGAAATGGATTTTTTTTCCACGGGAGAAGGGGCTTAACCTCCAAAACCATAGAGGGTTCGTTTTGTAATCATTAATTTTCGGAGGTAAAAAGAAAAAAAATCAAGCTAAAACATTTTTTAAAGTAACAAAAGTCCATATTTGGTTGATTAATTGAATTTTTCTTCTTTCAAAAAAAAAAAAAAAAAACAATGCGCTATTTCATATAAAATAACGTTGAAAATTCCGGTGTCTTCCCCAATTTACCCTTACTAGTAAGAGCTCATACTTAGAGCCACTTTGAGCAGATTGATTAAGATAACATATTTCTAAAATACAATAATAGTTTAAGTATCAAAATAGTCTAACATCAAGCAATCAGTACATACGAAGCTTAGACAGCCATTTTTCTTCATCGCAATTTTTGTACGCACACCGGTTTAATTAATAGTAGGATCTTAAACGGATATAACTGAAAAAAAAAAAAACATTTTATTGAAGAAAGCGACGAAACCAAAGAAAAATATTTGCCATTTATCATACTATATGTACAACTACTTGGTTTTAAACATGATATCATACAGATGATCGACACCACACGTAAACTAATAATAGTAAAACAAAAATGAGGAAATAACTCCTAGAAACGAGCACCAATAATAGAATTTTATTGTTTTGAAAACAAAACGGGGCTGCCTTTTCAGCTTCTAACTAAAGATTGGAACTGTTTGCATAAAGAACAAATAAGCACAAAGAGTTTATACTTTGGCATTCGATTTTACTGAGAGTAAGCAGATAGTTTTATTGCAAATCTGAAAGAAAATTTGGAGATCAACAAGCTTTTCTAAGAAACTGTATTTTCTGGGAAATTCAGAAAAGGAGCAAAGGAGCGAAATTTATTTTTTGTAAGCTATAAGGCCTCAAGTTTATGGTTGCCTTTAAACATTTATCCGTTTTTCAGCTCCAAGACTTTCTTTACGTTCGATGAAGGTAAAAAATTTTTATCATCTAAGAACAGCGTAAATCTAAACATGAAATTATTCATGTTTAAAAATCCATTCAAGAGCAAAATAATTGCTCTTTTAATTCAAGAAAGGTATTGAATACTAAGATAAATAGCGAAGCAAACTTGAGTTTAAATATTGTACTCTTGTGTTTGCGATACATAAATATTAAAACGCGTAGCATTACACATTTAGACAATCCTGACGCATAATAAAATGGAAAGAGATTTAAAATAAGTTTTTTTTTTTTTTCATTGTAAAAAAAATAAAAAGAAATATTTAGAAATAATAAACCGTTTTACTTGGATTTCAATTATTTAAGTGTTTAAATCCCCTACTGAATGAAAAATAAGTTCCCTCCTAATATCCAAAACCCATTTGTACTTAAGGAAAGTACCGCACAAGAAAGGTACTCAACGATTAGTAATAATTTCCAAGGAGATCTGAATTTAGCTTTGAAGACCCTCAAATATTTTTAATATATTTTCAAAAAAGGAGAACAATCGCTCTCAGTTCTATACTAAAATCAAAAAATGCATTCTGATGTTTAAAAATACTACTCAAGTGTTGCAGAAGTCATTCTGGAGCTTGAAAAGTTGATTAAGATATTCCCAAAAATGTTCTAAAGATCTTAAAATAATTTTAAAATCCGTAAAAAGTGTCTTACCCCTAAAAGCGAAGTTACAATTGAGTGGCTAATAATTGAAAAAAAAGCAGTATCTGTCGTGAACCCTATGAAGACCGTAAACTATAAAAACATATTAATTCAGTAAAAATTTACGACGCTATAAAAACAATGATAATAATTAAAGTAAGATTAACTAAACATAAAATGCAAATAAGTAGCAAGAATCTGCAGACACGTGTTTCTAAGCTAAAAGGAACCCATTTTTCATTGCAATGAAATGTGAGCTTTAAAATGAAAAGTCATCCGATACAAGCTTTTCTCGGAGCTTTTGTGCGTTGTAACGTTGATTATTCCTATTTTACTTTTTAGTACAAGGGATACTTTTTCAACTCCTATAATGATAATTCTGTACCTCAGAACCAGACTAACGTAAGTCCATTTTCGTCATTTTTCGGTTGAGGGGAAAAACGATTGTCGAATACATCGTTTTTCCCTTCTACTGAAAAATGACGAAAATGGACTTACGTTAGTCAGGTTCTGAGGTACAGAAATATTGTTATTAAAACTAAAGTTGTTATGCTGCTACTAATATATAGGCACTATTTCACGAAAATACGACAGTATTGTGCTTCAGACTGACGTTTTACAGCCTCAATCAAACAGCCGAATATCAATGCGGAGACGGTTCAAAGGAGAAGTTATGCCATCAACACGAATCGTAATGGTTACGTGCGGATGCAGAAATAAGCCCGGCTGGTTTTCAATAAAGTTAAATTATTAATTTATACATTATTTGTGTGACACAATTTTAAAATAACCATGAATATAAGGTACACTGGTAAAACTACAGACTGCACAAGGCCCCTTTAAGGATGAAACGTTGTAGCACCAGCGGCACCTCCTGAAGAGTGCCACTTAACTCCCTAATGATACCCTTGAAGGTACCAGTTGGCTCTATGTGGCACTCTTGGAGTGCCATGGGGCACCCATGGAGTACCATAAAGCATCTATAGATTGCCACATGGAGCAAAGGGCCACCTTTAAGGGTGCCATAGGGAATCAAGTGGCACCCTTCAGGTTTGCAGCGGTGCTACGACGTTTGACCCTTAAAGTGCCTTGTGCAACCTGTAGTTTTAACAGTGTACACTCATGTCCTATAACGGACATTAAAGGATTAACTGTCTAAAACATCGCAATATATTCAAACGATTAGCCCATTAATGCCTGACATTTTTTTCCAAAGATATTTTGCATACTGGTTACAAACTGTTTAATGGACTGGAAAAATAAATAAAACAATATCACGTAAAAAATATTTTTTTTATTAAGGAAAGAAATAGCGTCTCTTAAAAGTTACGATAGACCCCAGAGGGTACATAGTTGTTTTACTATTTTTTTTTCTTCCTATGATATAATATTTAAAAAGACATTTTATAAGAAGAAGACAATCAGCAATTAACAGAAACTTTGAAGCTGGGAATACCTTTGAAAACTTAGTTTTTTTTTCCGGAGACTGTGTACGATGTAGGGGAAGACCGCCTATATTGGACCCCCTAAGAACAGGAGGCCTGTGTCGCTCAATGTGAAGCAAAACAGAAATACAAAATAGGGCATCACAAGCTAAGTTTAATCAGGAACCGCCCTATGAGCTTACATTTTCTAAAAATATGGAAATTATTTTTAAAAAAAATATCTTACAAAAAGTTGCAAAAGTCCAATTTAGGAATATATGCGCCTATTTTGAACCATGCGCTTCCTAAATTGGACCGTACCAGGAAATCATAGAATAATTTATATTTGAACTATGCATCTTTTTTCCAGGATTTGCAATGGAGTTTCTTTTGCTTCGGTCTCATTTAGGCAGTGTTGATACACTCACCGATAGCATTTCATGCATTTAATCATGTTTTGCGCTTCATCTCTATGACAAATATTGCAATAACTATTGTTTTGTGCAGTTTCTTGCTTATTCTTGTGTGACTTTTTCTGTTCTATGTTTCTTTCACACGGCGTTAGAATGATTGCTGAGATAGCCTTCCTTTTTGTGTTTTCTATTTTTTAGGTAAATTGATATGTGAGCCTAGCCTTTACAAAATCATACTTGAAGTTGACAATCATGCTTTGATGAGAACTATCCGCTGATTATGCAGAGCTTGTACTAATTTAAGTCGTAGCTAGTTCTTGTACATAGTGTACAACAGTACAACTTACACCGAACATGTTGCCTGCTTACTTTGAGTAGTTTTATCTGGACTACTTACCTCGAACTCTGCTCCAGCCAAGTCAATGCCGCTAAACACTTGTCAATTAACAGGCCAAACTCCTGTTCTTTAGAATCAACTCACAACATTTACCATGGACTTGATTGAGGTTTACCCATAAGAGTTACCAAACAGTTCTTCTATTCGATATTGGGTAACGGATCTCATTGGATGTTCTCGCATCCATGTATCACACACTCGATTAAAATATGTAGACAGAGGCTGAAAAAAGATAACATCTTGCATGGTGTGCTTTAAGAGAAAGCATTATTATATCGCTCTCGTTAACCAAGTTTATTGCATCTATGCTCTTGGTTTAACGGTTTTGGTGAAATATTGTATCAATTGTGTGAGTTATCGTTTGTGATCCAACTTTTTTTTAGACAAGCATATTGTTCACCAGGGGGTGCTTTAACAATAAGTAAATACATGAAATGTATTCTTTTGAAAATAAGCATGGGGAAGGAGGGAGGTGTAGCAATTCTGTTGCACTCTTGCAGCAAATAGCAAGTGTGTTTCTAACACGTTCACCACACATTACTGCTCCAAACTGGTGTGTTACTTTTGTATGTCGATATATTTTGGGACTTTTGGGCAGTGAAAAGACCGGTTTCATCTACATTGAACATTTTAGTAGCATATTAATTGTTTCTTTTTAAAATCTTTTCGAGCAAATCGAAGAATTTCATTTTTTTTCCTCGGTAAACCAGCATAAATTTTATTTAAATTAATAACTACGTTTAACAACCTGAAACCGCAACTTAATGGAAAAAGAGAAAAAAAAATATATTTCAAGAATTTGCAGCTTCTAGAAAATGTGCTTGATAAAAAAAATGAATATCGTGAATAGGGGTTAAAGTATGCTTAAAATAATCTTAACTACGCTATTAAATCAGCTGAGTCACTTACTTAATGTTACAATTAATGAAAAGTCTCGCTTAAAATCATATTCTTAAATTGGACCACCAGTCCAATATAGGAAAATTTTTTCGGTCCAATAAAGGGAAACATGCCATTTTTTATTCTTCAGCTTATTTCTCTGTCAAAAATTATCACAACCGCGCATGTAAATACATAGATGTGATCCTTATTAAACACAGATTATTATGCTATAACAGCAGTTTACCTCAGCTTACAAGTTTTAGTACTATCTTACTAGGTATAAATCCGCAAAATAAGATTTTACACGTTTTCAACATAAATCATGCCGTAACTCACGCTACACAGTTCGAAGACTGGTGAAACTTCATACACATTGATTTTATTCCTAAAACTTTATATATCTACCGTTAAAGTTTAGCATAGATCTCTGTACTAGATTTTAAACCCGAGGTCCAATTTAAGCAGTGGTCCAGTATAGGCGGTCGTCCCCTAATTTTTGATGAAGGTCATATTAAAACTGCTACAGAACACACTTTACAATGGTTATGTGCCACAATCTGTTAATAACGAATTGAAACAATACCAAGGTACTAATTGAACACTAATACTTGGTTGAAATGTTCATTTTGGGGAAATTCAGACTCTTTTTTGGACCGCCTAAAAAGGAACGCTAGGCATTAATGGGTTAACATTTCAGTCACTCTTATTTATTTTATTTTACGAAAATTTTTCGTGAAACTATCATAAGAGGATAAAATAAAAGGTACAGACAACTTATTTTCAAGATTTATTACACTTTCAAATTACACAATTATTATCTATTCGAACGATTTGAGAAATTTAAATTTATCCATTGACTATTTAATACAACTCACACAACGTAACTTAAAATGGAAGAAATATTTCGATTTACCTGATGTAGTTAATCGCCCGTAAACTTGTTTCCCTCAATTTTCAGCAAAATTTCACCGTGCATTAGGAGCAATTTAAGAGTGATTCCATGCAAAGTTTCCGAACATTTCATGAAGGGTTTCTGCATTAAAGTTATTAATGAAATTTAAATGCATAATATTTCGAAAGACATGAAATAGACGATTTTATTCGACATCATTAGAAAGGCTTCGGAAATGTTCGATGCTATTCGTGATTCATTTCTGAATAGAATACGTTCCTAACTTTTAATTTGTTTTCTACCAAAGAAAATGTACGCAAAGGGGTAAAAATTTGTATTTAGTAAATATTGGGTTACAAAATGATATGCTATTGTCTTTAAACTTTTTTTGTTTTCTTTTTATGCATTTTTTTTAATTTATTCATTCATACGGTAGGTCTTTTAAAGTGTTGTATAACTAAAATAATCTGCAAGGCAATTTTGTTGAACCGATAAAAGGTAAAGATGGGATACAGTATGTTTCATGAGGTGTATCCAAAATGAAATATCTGTCTTCAAATTGTGAGAGAGCTACATTCTAACTTGAGCATGACTAACAGCCCTCAATAACAAATACTAAGATTAAATTAAAATTAAAAAAAGAAAAGATCATGATTGCCGACCTTATATTAAGATGAACTTCATGGGGTTACATTTTATTTATAAACTATTTAAACCTAATGGGTAGACAATATTGTTGGCGATTTAAAGAGGCTCATGATACCCAATCCCTTCCCCAATATCCGCCCTTCACAAACCCACACCCACTTGAAGACAAATTGGCACACGCATTTTGGCGCACCCTCTGTCACACACACACACACACACACACACACACACACACACACACACACACACACACACACACACACACACACACACACACACACACACACACACACACACACACACACACACACACACACACACACACACACACACACACACACACACACACACACACACACACACACACACACACTTTACCGTTATAAATTCTTTGTTCTATTTGCTAAAGGTAAATCATTCTTACAATAAAGTCCTTTTATGAAAAATGTTTCTGTCTTGATCCTCTTATAAAAACATGGAAATGAATTTTTAATCATGCTATAACAATTCATATAATTTTTTAATTCGTGTAATTATAGTTGTGTTACTTTAACACTGGAATTTTACACATAGAAACGTCATTGAGCATTTGATAAGAAAAACGAACTTACAGAAAATGTTGTCATGCCATCCGATACTGGAATGCTAACGACTTCAAACTTACTTGATTCAACACAAGTAAGCAGTTACTTAACTAATTGTCAAAATGAAAAACAGAATATCTTTTATCAAGCACTAGCGGTACCCGCACGGCTTTGCCCGCGGTATAAAATTAAAAGTTCATTTGTAAAATAATTGATATAGCAGAAAAAATGCTCTATTTTAGTTGTAATTCAACTATAATTCCTTCAAAGTATGATATAAAAATCTGGTATGGACCCCACGCTACCTAATTTTACGTGTGAATTTCTTAGTAGATGCCTTAAGTGTTAAAATAGTGCCTTAGAGTGAGCAAGATTACACCAGATTTTCCAGACACCACAAATTTACACTCCAGTTTGTCACCAATCAAAGCAAAAAACTGTTTTACAATGATTAATCTCCTAAATATCGCCGATTTTAACATCATTCATTGGATTTTTCGCAAAATATCGCCAATAGCACAAAATTGAGTCCAAATAAAAAAAAGAAAAAAAAATTTTTCACCAACTTGGCGATATGTCGCCAAATTGGCGGCAAATACTTGACGACCAAAAACATGGCAATATATTGCCAAGTGGTCGCGCCAATTCATATCACTTTTGTCTGCATTGAAATGAACACTGATTTACTCCATAAAAGGGGTAAAATACCCCCTCGGAACATTCGAATGCAACCCCAAGGGGAGATGCAAAAAAATAAGCCAAAAGAGAAAATAAGAACAATTTTGTTGCTCACAGAAACCAACAGAAATCTCACCAAAGTTTAAAAGAAGAAGAAAGTTTTCTTTCCTAATTCAAAAACAAAACAATTTATATTTTCCGAAATGAAACACTTTAAAAAGAACGATGCAATAACGCAATTGATACGATATTTGGTTAATCTGTGCTTTAGGTACCCTTTTCTGGCTAAATGGGCCGATAGGCGCGCCAAGCGTGGTAACCCTGGCTATTTTGCGTAGTTTCTCTCGGAGCTTTCAATTCTGCGAGAAACGCAAAAACGCGCCAAGTAAGGTCCCAAAGCATTTTCACCGGGAAAAAGACAGGGTTACGTTGCCAAAATCAATGTTGCTGAAATGCGAAATCTATGAAAATGAAAAAAAAAAAAATCCGCCAAATCTTTTAATTAAGAAATTAGTATATTGGAAACAGGGTTGCCGGAAAAATACTACGCTCCTTATTTAGGCTGAAAAAATATTACCGTAGTATCAAAAATACTACGTCTGGCAACGCTGGAAAAAGAACGAAAAAAAAAATAGGTATCAACACGTAAGCATGGTAACAACATGAAAAGTTGATCTCCGTTGATAAAATAATTCATTTCATCTTTTTTTTTTTTCAAACAAATTTTATTCTCGAGCTGAACAATTTTAGAATCGTTTGGCTTGCTTTACTGAACGTAAGCCTTGAATTCCGCGATTCTAAAAGCAATTGTTACAGCTCTCCTGATGATCGTAGAAACTTCGAAAAAACTTCATTTTGTGCAGAACATTTCAAACTTTCGAATGACATAAGACTTGAAAATGTGTATGAAATATTTCTTCCCTATTTTATCGAATTTCCGCTAAAAATTCGAATAGAAAAAGAACGAAATGGAATTTTTGAAAAATCGCTTCGAGGTGCAAATCTACATGCTACAAACTAATTTTGTGCCAAGTGGCATGAAAATCGTCCGAACGGTTTTGGCGCTACGCGCGTAACAGACAGACAGACAGACAGACAGAAAGAAAGAAAGAAAGAAAGAAAGAAAGAAGGACAGACAGAACCACCTTCAGCTTTATTATTAGTTGAGATAAAACTATTTGTGATAATACATTTCAAACACTTGCAGTTCTTCATTTCTAATTACGAAAAAAAGTCTTAGTACCTATATTATACAGGATACGTTCAGCTTTTATTTTTCTTGCTGCAAGGAACAACAGCATTTCGTTTTCAGACATGTTATTTGTGAAGTTTAAATTTAAAAAAGTTAGGACCCTGCTCCACATTGACGTAAAGCAGAAAAATAAAGCAGAAACGTGAAACGGATTACATGGTATTCCTATGGAAAGTACCCGGATTTACAGTGTCTGCCTTTGGTTTCGGTCGCGTTTTCTGATGTGGAGCAGGGCCCTATTAATGTTCTAATATTGAATTTAAATTATGTTTTTGAAATAAAGAATGACAATAAAAACGTGAGTGTGTGTGTGTGTGTGTGTGTGTGTGTGTGTGTGTGTGTGTGTGTGTGTGTGTGTGTGTGTGTGTGTGTGTGTGTGTGTGTGTGTGTGTGTGTGTGTGTGTGTGTGTGTGTGTGTGTGTGTGTGTGTGTGTGTGTGTGCGTGTGCGTGTGCGTGTGTGTAGGACCAAGGACGCTACCTGCTCCCTGCTCTGTCTCGGACCAGAAGTGGACCTGCACCACCTGGATTAGAGGGGGCAGCACCAGTATAAGCAGGTAGACTGACTGAGCAGATCTGGGACTGCCAACTCGTCCCGCACAGCAGGTTGGTGAGTAATGTTGGCGGACTGCCAATTTGTCAGAGGGACTACACGTCGTCTGAAGTCCAAAAATAGCATATAATATAGCAATATGTCATTGCTCAAAAATGCCTATGGAACCAACTGTGACCTAGTAAGAGTCCTAGTGATAACCCTAGTATCTAGTTTTCGTAATATCAAATAATTCTAAAAACTCACAGCACTAGATTTCCATGAACCTGTTTGCTATTTCAGTTTCGTATTTTACAAAGGCAAGACTTTTTTTATACTATGTATTCCTAACATACACCTGGAAAAATATAGTCTCCGGGACTTTATAAAATGGAAATCCTGTAAAATAGGGAAAAAAAAACACATTTCCGTTTTTCCTTTCCTATTTTTATCTTTCGTGCTTCTTGTGAAAAATTATTTTTAGACTGTTGTTCTTCTCTGAAAAGTATTTTTATAAAAGCTAATATCTAATAAAATCTCGTCTCAAAGGATTCTTTCACCACATTCAAGGACTATCGCATTGGAAAACTACTAGTTTATAAAAAGAAAGTCAAAAGCTGTAGAAAGTTTTAAAAGACGTATAAAAAGAACAGCGAATGGATAAAAGAGAAAAAATGACTAGCTCTCTATATATTTTTTGAAGGAGAGTATTAAAACTGATACAAATGTCAAAGAACAAAGACTTGGTGTGAATAAAACTAATGTTGTAAATCTGTTGTAACGCTGTAATTATCATGGATATTGAGATATTTATAATTTAATTACAGTTTATAAAAAATGCTTTGAGTATTTTTTTCTTTTTTACAAATATAAAAGTCATCCTTTAGTATTAATGATAGTACAGGCTGTTTCATATTGAATGGGACAAAAAGAAGGAAACAGTGTGACAGCCGTAATGGATTAATTCAGCCAAAACAAATTTATTCTGCAACTACAATTATACAAAGTTTCATCTGGCATTAGGGAAACATCATCGAATGACGAACGCACAGCTAGAGATGCTGTTAAACAAAATGTTGTCCGTGCAGGAGAAAGTCTACTGCGTTTTCGAATATTTGGTTCGAATTACCATGTAGACATTTATCGTGTCACACCGGAGAGGCACATACGTTTGAACCCGCCCATTGGAGTAGCCAATCTGCTAAAAAATATTCTTCTAATAAGCGGGATATTCAATTATCCGAGGTGAAAATGACTAAGAACCCCGTTTTAGTACATTGTGGAAATGTATTACTTTAAGTGGGATATTCTTTTAACCGTTCGACTGAATTGAGCACCCGTAGAAACTTGAATAAATGTAGTTTTAAGGTAAGTTTGAATTTTCTAAATAAATTATTTACAACGTTCACAATCTTGATTCATTTTTGTCCCATTCAATATGAAACACCCTGTGTTAATTGTATTACTTTTATATTTGCAAAGAACTTATATTTGCAAAGAATTTATAGTTTAGCGTTTAGCATTAGTATATTACTTTTATTTTTGCAAAGAACGTGAATTTTAGCTTTTATTCAGAGTTACATACATACATACAAACCCACATGTGAAACTAATAAAAGAGTATTAAAAATAGGGATTACTTCATGGAACTCTTGTATACAAGGTATAGATTTCTAGCTAAGCAGTAAAAAGAAAAAAAAAACCATTAAGTCATATAAATACTGATTTACAGATTTTTTAAAAACAAGATTATAAGTAGTTCTTAGATGTCAAGCGAGTTGCAAGAAGATCGAGATTTTCAAGTTTTCAATGCTTTTCGCAAGAAGTATAAATTAACTAACCTCGTACCTATTCCTGTACATCACCATGCAGATGTTTTCATAAATATCTGTTGTATTTACTTTATATCGTAATATGTATTTTAAAAGGTAAAATTCAGTGAAAAAGGAAAAACTTATGAAAAATATTATGATTAATAACATTTTGTAGCGTATTTTGTTTAGTAAAATTATAAGTTTCAAGACACAAACACTTTGATAATTAATTTGCAAAAACCGTCATAATGAAGAATCGAAGACGTAGCCCAAGTTCAGATGTTCGATAATTAACCATTCAATATTTTAGGTTATTGGAAGCACTTATTGAAGTTCTACTAATTAATGACCTACACTAAAAACTCAAGATATTTTCATGAAATTGCTGTTTAGCAAATTTGTCAAGTTGACCCCATAAACAATCACTCATTCCAGGGTCCCTCGTACCTATTAATGTACGTAGCTTAATCAGATATATGGGCACTTTAAGAGCACTCTTTTTTTTATCCAGACTAGGAACCAAGCAATCCCTGGTCCAGCACTCCCTGAGGTAATGATTCAGATTTAGAGATATTTGGAGGATTTTGTAACCACGAACATATTTTACTTTTTCCAGTCACCAATAGTGACTACGGTGGATCTTCGACAGACTGGAATCGAAGCCAGAACCCTCCAGTTACGAGTCCTATGCGTTACCTATCATGCCGCCATGGCCAGACATTATAGGCAGGGATTTAAAGCAAACACAATACTCAATTTTAAAGATGCGGGCTATTCTAATACTGTAAAGCATCGTTTATACGTCTCTCTTTTACACATTTTTGTCATTTTTTAGGTTTTTTAATTTGGTCCTGACAGAGCCCGAATTATTTTAACTTATTCCTTCTTAAGTTTTTTTTTTTTTCATGCATAATTTTTTTTATTCAGTCCCTTAAAAAACGTATAAACCGTGTTTCACTGTGCACTACAGAGCATGTAAAGTCAGGGCGTTCGCAGTTGATCAAATAAAGGTTTTTTTTTTCTTTTAAATCCAAGACTTCAAAGTGAAATACCTAGTTTAAATCTTCTCCTTGTAAATCAAGAGCTTGATTTTGAATCATGCGAAAAATTGTATCTTAGCTTTCGAGGTATAATCTGAAAGAAAAAAAAATCCCTTAATTTTGTGTTTTAGAAAAATACTTATTTGTTTCATTGTGACCTTTTTTTTTTTAATAAGCCGTGCTTTACCTTGTATTGGTGCATTGAATAGGGTAAAAATAAGAAAAATTAAATAAAGAAACTCATTAAGTGTTAGACAAGGTGTTATAGTAAATTCCTTAATTTTATTTTAAAGCAATATAATTGACAGACATTAAGGATTGTTTGCTGACCTGCAAAGGTCAGAAAATGAAGAAACGCAAATTAAAAAATATAAATAATTCTTCAAAACTAGATACTAGTCATTCATATAAAAATGAAAGTGTTATTTTAAATCAAAATAATTATTTTTGCTAACATTTTACTTAGTTTGCTTTTGTTACCTATTTTCTAGGGGGGGGGGGCGGATTGTTATTGCCAGAAGAAATAACCACGATGCATCTTTACAAATGAATATGTAGTTCTTAAAAATAAAAAAAAGGAAATAAATTTAAAAAAAAGAACCCTTTTCATATATGTGCAGCTCAAAATATTATTTAGAGAAGATTTCAGACAATTTGCGGGATGTATGTAAATGTATGACATATTGTCAATATATACTAGGTCAACTAAAATAAAATTATGTGTTTTGATTTATCATTTTTGCAGCGTACTGCCATGTACAACATACCACGTAGTAAATGCTTTTCCATTTTTTTGCGATGATGCAATTTTTCATGTTCCAGTACTTAAGTTAAACCTCAAGTAATATTCTCCTATTGTCAGAATACAACGTACATGCATTATCCAAACATAATTCAAGTATTTACAGGGACTTAAATATTCTTCAGTAACTAATGAACTATGTAGATTGTTTGACTGATCAGGCTCGGAACTAAGATAATAGTTGACTGGTCTATTTCCCTAGGCGACAGGATGGAACGGATTAAGAGGAAAGTTATTATGTATGCCAAACTAGTGTCTTAACCAGTAGTGCTATAAAGTACTGCCTCCATTACGGTTTTTATAAGAGCTTTACTCAAGACAATATGTTTGTTGTTTGGAATTAATGCGATGCAAAAAGTTGCATTTGTTTAGTATTTATGTGATAAACTTTGTTTGTTATTATTTTTTATTCTTAGCCATACACTGCATGATTTTTCGTACTTTGAAAGACATACATATTTTTAGTGTAGTAAGAAAACATTGGAACACATTTAAAAAAAATAATTTTGAGGATAGATGATTATATTTGCTTTAAAGATACCTAATACTTGCTTTTCATGCTTGAGTTGCCTTATGCATGGTCAAAAGGAGAAAAGTCTATGTATCCAATTGGCAACGCTATGCAGTGCAGGGTTAAGTAGTGTTTCAGTGTGTCATTTATTGTAAAAGTGGCGTAACTATAATAAAACGACTAAATGATATATTTTTTTCGTAAATGATATCACATTTAATTACTATCTTTAACGGACATTGCTATATTTAGCTGCAGTAAATTCATGCAAATTACAAAATTAAAAATGTTTCATTTATTTAGTATATTTCAAGTCATTTATTTAAAACACACACACACACACACCACCACAAAATACAGGTTTAAAATATAGAGTTACACCGCTGTTACAATGAACGCCACATTTTATATTACATGCTTCACTTTGTAAGTGGATGAAAATGTTTTAAGAAACAGGCATGAAACTTTAACACCTACAAATATTCAATTATTTGACATATGGTCAGATGAAAATTATAACATACATTTTTCATTCTCAAAAATTAGTTACTAAAAATATATATACATACAGACTTTCATCAAAAACGATGTTTTGTCTTAATATATTGTGGGTCACTCCAAAGAATTCAGCTTCGGTTTTTCTGTTAAAAATATCCAACTGTGAGCTATCATTTTATTCAGCAAGCCTTTAAGTATGTAAATCTGGTAACAGTTTTCAGAAATTATATTTGTTATTTTTCTTGTGACTTTCTTCGTGCATGATCTCTATATATTAAAAAAAAGTAAGCTCAAAGATATTGTGAAAGGATGTTTGTGGCTGGTCTGAGTCCAGGTGGCCCCACAATTAGTTCGAGCCCCGTAGATTTCCACCACATCGCCATTTTTCTTGATTTCGAATAAGTTTTTATTAATTATTTTGTTAAACATAAATGACATAATTCACACAATTAGGGGGTAAATAAATTTCTCCACCCCCTACTGTCGTTGGAAAGAGACGTTATTCTGAAAAAGAAGATGTTTGTTAAATTTATCTCCATTAATTGTAACAGGAGATAGAAGTGATCCTAATTTAGCTATTTTTCAAGGTTCACCTCGAACAAAATTATGTTACAGTCAACCAAACTGCTCCAAAACTTTTCAACAAGGTCGTGTTCGACAAATAAAACCGGTGACTCTTTCTTTTGTTTATTGCTGGTCTTAATTCAACAAAATATACACGATTACTTTCAGCGCATAATTTTCCTTACTTTTTTTTTAACATTTAAGAAAGGTTGTCATTGATCTAACGGTATTTTATTTTGTCTACTTGATTTCATATGAATTGCATTACGTGCTTGAGGGGTTTTTTTTTTTTTTCTGCGAGGGAAAATAACTGAATTTTCTGTTTTATGTTTGGACTAGATACTTTACTATGTTTTTAATTATATGCATATTTTTTTCATTTTTTATGTCAGGAAGGGGAGGGGGGGTCTCTCTTATTTGTTTGGAGAATTATTATAAATTGTAAATAAAGTGGTTACTGTGCTTTTAAATGGTATGTGGGCATTTCAGTTGAAGAAAATGATTATTTTACATCAAGATGGGGGGTGGGGTCTTTTTCAGCTGGGACACCGTGTTCGGTGGCGTACTTGATCTGACTTCTAACCACCAGAAGCAGGTTGGTAATCGAGCCGCCGAAGGCTGTGAGGTAGTCGCCGCAGGCGACGATCGGAGGTTGGTGAGCGAAGCGAGCAGGGGGCGGAGCCCCCTAGTTGTGTAAAAAAGGCACAGCAAAGTCAAAAAAAAAAAAAAAAAAAAAAACAAAAAACAAAGATCAGATTTCTTGTTTGAAGAAAAATTTATGCAATTTTTTTAAAACTAACTATATTTCAAAATCTTACATTAGTCACAATGGCCGTTTTTGCAAAGAACAAAAATGCCTATCAGCAGATATTTTGCTTCAAATTCTTAGTAGAAATAATTCATACTAACTGTGTACAGTTTAAATCTACAAATTCAGCCGTAAATTAATCTTCATACTGTAGGCTTCAAATAAAAAGAGTTCGAAAAATCAGCTACTGTTATGAATGTTACGTTAATCACTACGAAAAGTCCGTCTAGTAGAATGAAGCTAAAATTAAAAAATAATAATAATAAGACTTTTGCGAAAGATCGAAGTGCTATGCATAAAACGAAGTATTATTTCATTTTTTCAAAATGTTCTACATTAGTTTAGGCTTCTTAAAAGTGATTTCAAATGTCATAATAAATTGCGAATTATTAATCTAATAAAAGTTTCTATCATCTTTTGAAGCTCACAGTTACCCACCAAAACGTGACTTAGAGATTCACAGTTTGAATTATTATTTTTTAGATTAGCGAAACTACATATATTTCTAAAAAAAAAAACAAAGTGCAGCGAAGCTAAGTTGATTCGAAAACAGCGTAAATAGAACATCAAAACAAATTCTGCATAGGCGTGTTTAGTTTTTAAAATGCGCTCTTTTCAAAAAGCAGATAACTTAGAAACGTCCGTATTAGAGGCAGATTTGCTTAAAGCTACATTTAAAAAAGAAACAAAAATGTATTTTGTCTTTACTATGCATCATTTTCTATTTTAAATTGATTTTTTACTGAAGGAAATCACAAGCAAAGTTGAAATTACCTATAAAATCTAAAACACCCCTGCAACTAACCCCCGGGCAAAGCCAACAGCATCAATTTAAAATAATCTGACTAATACATGAAATGATTTATTATATAACATTAAAATTTCATTTAGTTTATCCAAATTAACAGCCTTATAGACGTATATCTAATTAAAAGAAAAAACATCTGAATGAATGTAAGATTTAGGAATAATCAGTAAACATGGCGGTGACATAACAGTATTTTCCTGTTTTCACAAAAGTAAGAAGTAAAAAATGCATCAAGAATAAATAAAATCTTATTCTACTCTTACCCTGAACATTCTGAACACCCATTATAGCTGTTACATTATGAGGCAGGCAGCATCATATTTGAGCCGATTGTGTCGTAAAATACACATTATTTTGACCATTCATTTTATTGGAGCGAGTACGGTCAGTTAGGGTAAAAGGAAATATTGGGGACATTAGGTAAATGAAAATGAACTGTTACCAAACTTGTGGCAAGGTTTGATCCTAAACTGTGGGTGAGTAAAACTAGGTAATATAAAGGAGACCTGAGAATCATGCATGTTTCTTAACAATCTGTCATTATTGGACGAAAATGACATTCAGAAAGAAGGTTTTTTTTTTTTTTTTGTAGTTTTTTTTTTAGTAGTGATTTTACATTTTTCTCCAGGAGGTTTATAAATCTAGGAGTAACTATTTCCAGCTACGTATATTCGTTTAACTTGTCATGTAGACGGTTACTAAATGCATTTAGTTACGTATTCTTCCTAACGAGTTATGTTTTCGGTGAACTTAAGGGGTCTAGGGAGTCTTAAAATTTAAATTTTTTGATTTTCCGAAAAAAATATATGTCATAAAGGATTTAATTCTAAACAGTTTGATACCTTTTTTTTTACCATAGGCAAAAAACTTTTTGAGTTATCGTAAAAAAACTTTAACTATCCCCAATGAGTTTAATGTTAACAGCAGCTGTTCAAACCCCTTTTTCTCAGAAGTCGATTTTACGTTTTGCATGCATGATATCTCAAAAAGTGTTTCATTTATTTTTATAAAATTTTGCATGCACTTACGAAAAGCATATCTCAACAATCTAAACCTAAATTTTTCTCAAAAATCAAACTCAATTTTTCAGAAAAAAAAATTAATTCCTCCAAATTTTGGTAAATTTTGATTCTTATTTTTAAAATTTTAATAAAAATATTTATTATTATTTTTTAAACTTAAATTTTGGTTCAGATTGGTGAGATAGGCTGTACGTATGTGCATGTAAAATTTTATAAAAATAAATGAAGCACTTTTTGAGATATCATGCACGCAAACTGTAAAACCGACATCTGAGAAAAAGAGGTTTGATCGCTGCTGTTAATATTAAACTCATTGGAGATAGTTAAAGTTTTTTTATGATAACTCAAAAAGTTTTTTGCCGATGGTAAAAAATGAGGCATCAAACTGTTCAGAATTAAATCCTTTATAACATATATTTTTTCCAGAAAATCGAAAATTTTTCATTTTAAGACTCCCTAGACCCCTTAAGGCGTTTTAACTTACTTCAGAAGTCCTATAATCTGCGTAAATGGAAACAACAATACATATTAAGTGTTGGGGATACAGAACTTATTAAACTTCTAAGCTGTTTTAGTATATAGCTATTATTTAGATAAATTATCCTCATGGTGAAGTAAATGGTGTGTTTCTATTCACCCCACAGCCTGAGAGGTAGGGTAAATTGAGCTACGACCTTCAAAAATATTTACTTATTTTTGGAGAATTCATTTAAAAAAAAGAGCGTTTTGTGTGTGAATTTGAGTTAGAATACAATATGAAAACAGTATAACTAATTTCATTGCTAAATACCTCTCCCAATGACCTCCATAAGATGTAAACTAAGTCAAGGTCAAAGCTGAACTTTTTAGAAGAGCACTATAAAGGAAAACAAGCTTCGGTATGAGGAAACAAGGCTTAATTTGCGGCTGAACTGTCATAAAATCAATATTTTTATACCCACTTACCCTCATAGCCTGTACTATTGGATATATTGTACCCTCAATTCATCCCTAAGTAAGGGAACGATCTAACGTTTAATCAAAGCTTTATTTCTCCCCTACTCAAGCTAAATTATATAATAAGCCGTACCAGATACATTTGATGAAGATTGTGTTCTAAAATACGCATTGCAAAGGAATATTTATATTATTTTGAGCACGTATTAGCCGAGCCTTATTAACTATTACTTTTTGCATATTTTCCTATAAACCCTAAATTGAAGCGCCGTTAGCTGCAGGTATACGGCTTGCTGCCGTTTAACCTGCAAGAACTTTGTTTTCTCAACCGTTCTTCCTATATGCATACTTAGTTTCAAAAAGGATCAAATAAAGGTGCAAGTTTAAAATACTAAACATCAAATCTGTTTAAGTTCAGACTAAGTCTTCTAACTTTATTTAGAGAAATCAAGAGCATAAAAAACAATTTGAACAAAAAAAGTTTAACATCAGTACGACCAATATGCACCGAAATATGAAAAGCAGCATTTTGTGACTCACAACACTTTACACTAGCCGCAAAAACACTTTTATTGGAGGGGGGGGGATATTGTGGGTAACCAGTGTTTGAAATTATGTGTGGGCATAAAGTGTGCGCTTTCTAAAATGTACGAGCGAGTGTAATGTGATTTTTTAGCTCATATCATAACATTTGATTTTTTTTCCATTGCAATGAAAATTAAAAATATTTTTCTCTCTTACTTTGACAAATTGTCATTCTACTGAAAAAGCGGTATGTTCCTAACTGAACTTTTACATAGACCCTAAAAAATTTAAAACTGAAATGCAGTCAAGCCCGCCTATTATAATATCGTTTAAAAGAATGTCCGCTTAATAATACGTTTTCAATGAACCAAACTGCTGTAATGCATTATTTTCTTCCCGGATACTGGATTATCCCCCTCATTAGAATATTTTTCGTATAAAAATAACTATTCCATTAAGCGGGCTTGAGTGTATCTCTTTGAGTTTTGGTCGCAAACGTTTGAAATGTGTTGTAATATAATTGAAGGGTCAGGGGGAAAAACCACGGTAGTCACATTTGATTCATTTTGAGAAAAACGAAATTTAAACTTTACAAACTCATAAACTTCCCCAGTATACTTGTTCTAAAATGACAATAATACATGGACTACAGTGTTTCTTCACGAATATTGCATATACTAAACGAAATTACACTTATTTTTCTAACAGGTGGTAGCATCAGTTTAAATTCAACAAAAAGTGGACTACCGTGGTTTTTCCCCCTGACCCTTCAATTATTTTTTAATGGCGACATATTTCCCGAAAATATAAGTTAGGGGGCCTAGAGTCGGTATGAAAAGTACGATTTCGAATTTTTCCCTACTTTCTAGCAAATCAAATTTAATATCTTAACTCTGCACCTCAGTTTAAGCCTTTTTGCAATGGAAAGTATGCATCTGAGAAGAGCGATTGAAAACAATTAGCTATGCTGGTAAAACAATTACACAATGCATACACAGATATGTGCATCAACTGTTGAACGCATAATTTACAAGAGTAATGCGGTATGTTTCGTCATTTGTTTACATTTACTTTATTGCTATCTTATTTTCCCAAATTTGCGCTGATGAACAAAATCATAAAACAGCCCCTTTTGGTTGCAAGCTCATTATGCGTGTATTCTTTCGCTTCTGCAAAACAATTGCGTAGAAAATCAATTGAAATCAATAGCTTGATAAATTATTACTGTGGTAAGTCAAACTTATTTTACACGCAAGTTTAACAAAACAAACATTCCTCTTTTCATTTTGCACCCATCACTGAAAATGAGATTATTTAAGGCTCGTTTGTGTAAGAATGAGTATTTTCAATTGGCGTAATTATTTGTTTTTAAAACGTTTCTCGTTATGGTGCTTCTTTCTTCAAGAAATTATTCTGAGCAATGTCAGTTAAGAATGTCTTGCAGAGGAATTTTCGCATTTGTTAGGTACAGAACATTACACAGGTTCATTAAACAAGGATTTTTTTATTATTTTATTTATTTATTTATTTATTTTTTTCAAATTAGAGGTCAACTAACGTGTATAACGATGTCCACTTGAATTATTCGAAGAGCATCATAAAAGAACAAACATATCTTCATAGATTGACCAAATACAAGTAACATTGTTTTGGGGCTGATTGCAAAACATATAACAATATTTATTTACATAAGGTGTTAACATTTTGAATGCCAAAAAACATTTTCATCTTTCAAATGAGTTATAGAGGTTACTAATTTTAAACTTAAAGGTATTATGTAATTAAGTTGAATATTAGATAACAAAATAAATAGCTTCCGGTGGTACCGGCTTTACATGAGTCTAAAGTAGAATAATTAACTCAAAAAAAAAAACGATAGAATATACATATCTTAGTAGCATTCAAATATAATTGCAAACTTATGTGTAAGTGCAGGAACATTTTCGTAAAAAGAGTCATTTTTCAAAAATAGCACTTTTTTTTTCATCACCATTAAATTTCACAACACTAACGCAGAAACGTCAGATTCATTCCCCTCGCTCAGTCCCAGCAGTTACAGTTACAACATGAATAACAGAAAATGTGAGTAACTCCTGTAACCTGTCTGGTTTTAAAATGTTTCTTATTTAGGCAAGGATTCAAGTGAAACAGGCGATCGCAAATTACAATCGCTACTGGAAATGAATTACATTAGAACGTTTCTTGATAAAAACATCGTGACGTCAGCGTGACGTTTGCCTATGAAAAACGAGCTAGATAAAACGTCACTGCCTACTTGGCGAATAAGAAGAGATCGCTGAGTGCTTGTGAGCTCTTATTGGCTCCACACGTAGTGACGTCATGCCAAGTTAAGTTGATGATAATGTAATTCACTTCCAGTATCAATTGCAATTCGAAGCGATCGCAGTGCTGTTTCACTTGAATCCCTGCCTAAATTCAAGATTTGTTTTGTAACGCAACGAGGATGAATATCAACGGTGGTTTACTGTGCTGTAATGATGTCAATGTTTTTGTCGTCTTGTGCCAGACAGGCTGGCAATTTTGGTTGCGCTGTTTTACTTTCCCAACTACACCGTGTGAAGTCTGAATTCCACAATACTACACATATGCCATAGGACCTCGTTCGTAGGGTAGGCAACCATTCACAGCAGAACAAGACATCCACACAAAGAAATGACAAGGACAGGGGAGAGAGATTGGATGTGTGCCCAAGCCGGGACATGAATTCGAAACCTCCCAATCTGGGTCATTTCATTTTTTTCATTTCACCCCAGAGATCCCCGTGACTACCATCTTAATGGTTTTTCGGTTGAATGGATCTCTGGAGACTTTATTTGACAAAAACATTGAAATTACAGAAAATGCAGAAGACATAAACATTGAAGTTACAGAGTACAGAAAACAGAAAAATACAGAAAAAGATAAATGAAACACCTAAACAATAGCAAAACAAAACATCAATACATAGAACATAGAGCATAACTGACAGACGTTTTACAGAAAAAAAAATAATAACAATAACAATAATAATAAAGCCGCAGACTACATTTCCTGAAAAAGGTAGCCCTCAGTTGAGAGTCGCAGGAAGAAGGAGTTCAGTTTATTGCACGCGTGAGGGATCTTGAGCGCTTGCAAAATGTTTTCTGCAAAGGTGATAGAAGGATTTCTTCTGAAATAGTACTCTGCGGTTAGAGGGCATTCGAAAAGATAGTGCTCGGGGGATCCAATAAGTGAGCAGGAGCAATTTGGGGTCTTCTCACCCTCTGGTCAGATTTGCTTGAATGAAGACTCTGTGTACTCGTATGGGAGAGCTCTATACGAATATACTGTTCTCGGAGCTAGCGCACTTTTCCGTCCGGTAATCCGGAATGCATAGAGCGGAGCGATAAAAGGCACGTCTTTTGCGCTGAAATGACCGCCTTAACTCCCCAATCTGGGTCAGACTTATCTGACTATTACCGCCTAATTCACCGTTAACCAAACCCCGTGGCCGAAACCACGAGGTTCAATAACTCGGGGTTGAGATTGTTACCACGCGGTTAAAAATTCGGTATTCACCGGCAAAATTAAGGCCGGAGTTACCCAATTTCGAGGTATCTCAACTGAGCGAGCAAACCAAGCATCCTATTGGTTAAAAAAGTCACACGATTTACTACGTCATTTGTTTACATTTGAAGTTAACTAGGGTTTGCGTTGAAAGTAGTGCTCTCTTGCTCTTGAAAATTAATTAACACAGCTCACAGCCCAATACTAACGAAATATCTGTCATAAAAAATAAAGAATATAATAAGAGTTTCTCGGAATCGTGGGTGAAAGCGTGGAAATCGCCGCAATCGTAGAGCTCCTATTTCCGACATTACTTTGACTTATGTTATTAATGTTTACATGTATTACGCATGCTCAGAGAACAAACCACGCATTTAACCCTGCTCCTAGAGCTTGGTTAAGTTTCCCAACCAAGCGTAGTTTCGGAAACCTGTCACCGCCTTAATCACCATTAACCAAGCGTGGTTAAACCGGCCCTTAACCCGGAGTTACTGCCTACTTCGTATTCACCGTCAACTTTAACTACGCGCCGACAGGTTTCCGAAACCACGCTTGGTTGCGAAACTTAACCAAGCTCTCGGAGCAAGGTTAAATGCGTGGCTTGTTCTCTGAGTATGCGCAATAGATGTAAACATTAATAACATAAGTCAAAGCAATGGCGGAAATAGGAGCTCTACAATTGCGGCGATTTCCACGTTTTCACCCACGATTACGAGAAACTTTTACTATAGTCTTTATTTTTTATTAATGTTTACATGTATTGCGCATGCTCAGAGAACAAACCAAGCATTTAACCTTGCTCTTAGAGCTTGGTTAAGTTTCCCAACCAAGCGTGGTTTCAGAAATCTGTTAGTGCGTAGTTAAAGTTGACGGTGAATACGAAGTAGGCGGTAACTTCGGGTTAAGGGCCGGTTTAACCACGCTTGTTTAACGGTGAATAAGGCGGTAAGTAAGCTGTTGGCTGGGTGGCGTGATGCTTAGGTATTGAATCTCTAAGCGCGAAGTCCAGGTGAATCGCTGTATCTGCAAAGTGCGTTGCATACGCAAATTTTCGGCTTTTTGGATCATTGTGAAACGTTGTTCGCGCAATAGGCCAATTCGACACTTTTGCGCAAACGCGCTTTCGCAGATGCAGTGTGCAACGCATTTTTGCAGATGCAACATTTCACATGAATTCCGTCCCAAGATTTGGTCCTTTTCTCTGACAAGCAGTGACACATAAGGTGGATTTTCAGCAATAATATCAGCGTCTATATAGGCATGTAAAATACCATTCAAGTATTGATTTATGATTGAATTCCCTCGGCAAAATTTTATCCCCAGTGCAGTTTCCCATCGAAGAGAGCCCAGGTGCCTCTCTGGTGGAAACTATGGGGTCTAGTCTCTGCCCATACGTAAATTTACGTACGTTAATCATGCCGTCAACGTACGCACGCATCGTAACGAACTCTAGTAACGTATGCTGATAACCGTACGTGCGGTAACTGCGTAGTCTCTGCCCAAATATTCCGAACGTACGTTAACATTCGGCGTGTTTACGAACGTACTGAAAAATACTAAGCCACGCCTTTATTCCGATCCAAATCAGCCAATCGAAAATTAGTGTTTCAATCGGCACGTATCGTAATCGTTGACTTGGCAATGCTCGGCAGACAACGCTTTTACTTTTGTTTTCCATTGTTTGCATACACACAGACCTTATACTATTACTTATGAGAAAAGACAATGGGTGTCACTAAAAAAATCATTGACAAATATTGGAATTTAGATAAATAACAGCGGGAGTGTATTTTGAATAGTCAAAACAATTGATTTCATGATTTATAAATTATTGTTGTTAACATATATACAGATTAAAGCGTATTGACTGTATGACATATCATAGAATATTGCATCTATCACCATTTATCTATATCATCATTTAAAGCATGATGGTCATTTGACAACAGCCGAATTGAGTTTTATAAATCGGGTCTTCTTATTTTCAAAGGCAACAAAATTATGTAAAAACAGGAAGATATTGCAGCTTCACAAAAAAAGTAATACTGTTCCTGAATTTGCCGACTTGTCATTTCGAGCTTGCCGAATGAGGAAAACTCTCATGACCTCCCTTCGGGGCTCCTGAATATGTATAACACTATAATATTTTTCAGAATCTAATTTAAAATATTTTTGTGCTGGATATGGAATTAAAAACAAGTACTACAAGCCCTAATTAACACAATTGCTAGGGCCTGATTATGGCACAGGCCATCTAGGCCTGGGACTGGGGCCTCATCTTCCTAAGGGGCCCCTAATTTTTTAAAAACTGATGCACAGCATTGAAGAATTATGTATTTTTAAGAAAAAAATAATGATTCATAAATTGAAAAATAAAAACAATCTCTTTTGATACTTAATTAGCACTTCTCTTATTTAGTTCATTTTATGGAAAGAAAAAAAGATTTCTTTCTTGGGAATTAGCTTTAAAAATCTTGAGCTAAAATGGATATAAAAAAACAGTATCAGGGCTAGACATAATGCATACAGTGCAACTACATAGGGCCTTGCAGAGCTCTATACAATGATCCCCAAAAATCACCCCCTCAGGGGTGCCCACAGGGAGGATTATGGCGCAAGTTGCGCCAACAAAATTTTAGGGGGGGGGATTTTTTAAAACTGATTTATTTATTTAAATTATTTATTAATTTAGTTTTTTTATTTTAATTATTATTTTTTTTTCGTGTGTGTGTGGGTGTGCTTGGAATGTGTGGAAGAGAAAAAAAGCGATTATATTCTGCGCATAATTAGTACTTTTAAAAAGTTAATACATGAAAAACTAATAGTTATAATTTAAAAAATAAATAAATAATATTAGAAAAAAGAAATAAAAAAGAGGAAAAAAAATAAAAAGCACAAGAGGGTTGTGAATTTTTTTTTTTGGGGGGGGGGGGGATTCGCGCCATTGAGCTTGGGGGGGGGGATGGGTAAATACTTTCTTCATTATTTTGCAAACAAAACATTTTTAATGCTTTTCGTCCATTTATAGAGTATTATTTAATTATCCCCCCCTTGTATCGCAGTGGCGATACAAGGGGGGGGGATAATTAAGGGCGGGGATACAAGGGGCCCCTGGCCCCCTTGTATCGCGGTGGCGCTACAAGGTGGCCAGGGGCTGGCCCCCTTATATCGCCACTGCGAAAAAGATTTTTTTTTTGGTGACTTGAAAAGGCAGAGCACAGAAGGGGGCCTCTAAAGTATTGTCGGCCTTGGGCCTAAATTTTTAATTGACAGTGTCATTTATTTATTTATTTTGTGAGAAAATCTTTCCTCGAAATATTGTCGTTACATATCAAATTAAAGCGCATATAATTGTTATTAAAATGAGTTAATATGCAACTCTGTACCTCTCATAGAACTTGAGTTATAATATTTTACAACACTGCCAGCAAGAAAAAAAAAATGTTTTTTAACGAATTTCAGAAATTAATTACTGATTAATTATGAATAATAGATTTTTCAATATAAAAAAATAGACGTGAGGCCGCCCTGGACTTTTGAAACTGCCCCCCCCCCCTTGAGGTGTTGAATTTCAGAGTTGTAAAAAAAAAACTTTTACTTGACATAAAATGTATTTTCAAGGTAAACCGTGCAAAGCCCGGCCACACAGCGTTATTAACAAAGAACAGTATTTAATTCAATTGATAGATGTAATTCTCGCGGCCGATCCACCCTGCTGTCTAAAAAAAAAACTCTTCATTTTACATGAAAAAAGTGCCCCCCCCCCCCAATCATGCCGCCCTGGGCTATAGCCCATTAAGACCATACGTAAATACAGCACTGTTCAAGGGTAGGATTCCCGAAAGTTACATTACATGAAAATCCGAAACGGCAAGGTCGAGATTTCTTTCGTTTTTTGGTTGATTTAATATGGTTGAATAAAAGGAATCTGTGTGAAAAAAATAAACAGCAGTTTTCGTAGGGCGCGAACAAGATTTGCTACTACTCTATAAATGGACGCAAAGCATTAAAAATGATGTTTTGTTTGCAAAATAATGAAGAAAGTACTTACCTGCCAGTGAGCTGGTAGTCTTCCGGCGGGAAAATTATCTTTAATATCTTCCGTGAGGTCAATCAATCGCTATTTTTTTTGTTAATCTGAAAAGTTTAACAAATCTGCGATCTGAAAGCTCGAAAGCATTGAATTGGTCTTTAAACACCATTTCTTTCTATCGTTTCCAATCTTTCATCGTCTTAAAGTTGTTAATCCAACGCAGCAAACGCGGCATCCATCTTGGATTTTAAGTACGCAAAATAGTTTTCCGCCTGAAAGAAGACGGCGTAAATTTTCCGTATGTTTACATTTTAGAGTACGTATTTTGCGTGCGGAAAAAACGGGCAGAGACTAGCGGGTCTCGCTACATACGTTAAAATGACGTCACGTGTTGGTTTTGAATGCGGAGAATTTTTCCGTATTGGGCAGAGACTAGACCCCCAAGTGTCAAAATTATCCGTGCCATTCACATCCGCGACTTAAAAGTAACACATGCAAAACAGGATGCATATTGTACTCATCGCACAAATGCTGCGAATGGATAGTAGGCACCTCACGCAGGCCTTTTAGGTGAAAAAAACTTGTGTGCTGACTTTTTCTAATTCAGAGAAGGTATGGCTCTCTGATGGCTTAAAAATTTAAACTGTCCCTGATTTTACCAACTTCTATTTCAAAGCAAGTAGGACAGTTAAAATATATCCCTTTTTTACCTTATTTCCTCAGTAAAATTTTACTGGACCATATTTTTTCAAACATAAAATGTCTGCTTTAAAGGAGTTTTTGCACTGCATGGAACGTCGTTCGCAGTTGTCGCTCGAGATTGCTCGTTTAACTCCATTTGAAGCTTACATTTCAGCATTCTTTGAAAACAACCGGAAAATTTTAATTAGTTTAGTTCCATCTATTATTCCTACACGAAATTGAGGAATTTAGCTGTCTAGTTTCAAATGAGAAATGCAAGAATGCAGCAGAGATTGGTTTTATACAGTAGGAGGTTGGAAAAAGTTACTAAGCCTATATTCCTGATTTAAAACCTACTATTTATAGAAAGAGTTAAAAGAAATAAGCATGTGTTTGAAAAAAAGGGCCGTTTTTACGTTGATGCATTGAGATTCATAATTGATGTTTAGCAAGTTAATTATCATGTCTAGTTGATTGATTTTCAAAACAGAGGTAAAAATTCAAAAGAAACAAGAAAAGATTTTACAGATTTTGAATGAAAAAACTTTACAGGAAAATAAAAAAAAACGGTTACTAGTCATTAAGGAAGCAGCTTAAATCATACCAATAAAACAATTGCTGATATTATGTAGATTTTTTAGAAAATAAAATACTTCATCTATATGGCAATACAATAATTCCAATGATTTTGATTTTTTTAAATTTATTTCTTGACTTTTTTTTTACTGAACGCTCATCCTCAAAAATTTTGCTTTTGTCGCGCAATTTATTTTTTAATGTCTACTCCACACATTTTTAGCGTTTTTATAGCTAATAAGACACAAATGTGAATCAGAAAGCTGTAAAGCATTTTTAACTGTTAATTCCTATATTTACTTATTGAAGAAACTAAAGATGAGTCTGTTTTCTGCAATATATTTTCAGACGTCTATGTGTACTAACTAAGAAGTTTTTTTTTTCAAAGTACGAAATTCCAGTCACCTAGAGGTCACCAATTGAGGATGGATTACTTATGATAACAGGGACGTGCCGTCTGGGTAGGCAAGGTAGGCAGTGCCTACCCACGAAGAAAACAGACCAACCTCACCACTTCATTCAATGACATTTAATGCATTGATTGGAAAAAAATATTTCGGTTTTACACAGCAATAATAGAAAAAAAAAAAGGATTTTTTTCATTTTGGTACACTTGAAAAGCAGCGACCGACGCTGCTTTTCGACATCCGTATCTAAGCAATGCTTAGCAGGTAAAACACCCCCGTGCCGCACTTTTCCCCCTCTTCGCGTTAGCCAAAGCGGCCTTGGAAGCAGAATGAAATCTGCCTCTCTGGCGTAGCCGACGAAGATCAGTTCGGGAGCCCACACTCTTTCTCTGCCGGTCTCTTCGATTCTCCGCTGCAATTTGGACGTTATGTGCAGGGCGGTGAGCGTTAGCAAAATTCTCAATGGTTTTGGCATCTTGATTCGTTTTTGATATGGTTGTTTGTTTTCTATGAAATGTTTCCGTAATTTTCAAATGTTTCGTTTTTTCATTTGTCATATTGTTTCCCATGTTTTAGTTGAAACCTCAGGATTGTTGTTCTGTTTAAACTTTTTGAAAAAGAAAAAAGACTTACGAAGTAAAGCGATAAAATATTGAAAAATTCATATAATTATTTTTGGAAGTCAATTTTAAAAATTAGCTTTTAGAGTTGATAAGAATGCATTCAGCAGTCTAGAAAAAAAGTACCGAAACTTTTTGACATTATAAGATGTATTGCAGATTTGTAGATATTTATGGGAACAAGTTCTTTTTGACGAATGTATAAAAAAGGTACTTGATTTTATTTTTGAAAAGTGAACTGAGCCAACTGTTTCCAGAAACTGATGTTGTTGCAGTTAATTTTGTCTATACCAGCCACAATTTTTTTAGAGTGAATATTTTCGGCCATTAAAAGAACTAAGAGCAACAAAAAGAACATAATGACAAATTAACAACCTTTTTTTCTTGTTTTGATATCCATAGAAAAAGAAACTGAACAAAATGAAACAAGACCCCACTTTTAATTTTTATGAAAGTCACAGATATTTTCACCACAATGAAAGAAAGAAGAATGGATTTCCTATAAAATCAGATGAAAATATTTTTATATATGTTTATACTAGGGACTACGTAAATATCATTCGTATTCATACTGTTTTATTACGGTTAACAGCATATGCTTTTTTTCAACATATGTATTATTATTCCACAAATTATCTCATCTGCCTACCCTGGGCGTTCGTTCACGGCACGTGCCTGTATGATAATCACTCCTTGACATACAACGTAAATGGATGCGGTTGAAGAATACCACCTTATGTCGCCCAACCGAGCAGTTACGCAAAAGCTGAGAAATAATACATTTTATTTTTTGATTTTTACTATGTAATCTCCTTGTTTACTGGACTGCGTACGCCAAAAAGAACTCTTGACGATCAGGCTCGTCAGTGAATACTGGCTTATAAAATCATTCCAAGTCAGACTCAAGATTGTATGCCAAGAGGTTAAGCAATTTCAAGGTAACTAAAAGAACTAAAGAGTAAACTACATATTTTTGGTTAAATTAGTTCAAGTCCATTTTATTTACCAACACATATTTTGCCACCGGACAGAATCCAGACATAACGTTTAATAAATCCAAATGGGGATAATATTTACTTTTTAAAATTACACTAAAAAAAGGGAAACATTAAGAAATATTATCAACGCAACTTTCTTTTCTTGGCATCTCAAGCAATAATTAGATATTTTTTAAACGCAAGATTTACCATCCCCAAAAAGGAAACCATTTATTCTATCTGACCAACCAACTATAATGTACCAACACACATTTTGCCACCGGACAGAATCCAGACATAACGTTTAGTAGACCCAAATGGGGATAATTTTTACTTTTTAAAATCCCACTAAAAGAAGTATGAAAACATTAAAAAATATTATCAACGCAACCTTCTTTTCTTGGCATCTCAAGCAATCCTTAGATATTTTTTAAACGCAAGATTTACCATCCCCCAAAAAAGGAAACCATTCATTCCATCCGATCATTTTTCCCTTTCATACATTCCAGATAACATCGCTTTCGCGTGCAGTGTACGTATATTGTTCTCATTTTTCAGTTGTTTGCAGGGGGAAAAGCAAAAGAAAGAGCCTCGAATAAGAATAATATCGGATGGGAAGGACAGCAAGAACAGGACTGTAAAAGTAATAGGATATATATTTCAACTCCGTTTCTTTTTGTGGCAGCCTCTTTTTAAAGGAATTCCAGCTTGTTGGAAAAGTGGCTTATTTAAGATTGTTCCATTGCGTGGATTTCTCTTTCAAAGCCTCATAGCTTGATGTAAAGGCGGTCGTATTATGTATGAAAATAATTGCCACAAACATCTGTTCGACTGTGAGGGAAGAAATTTGATTTATGTGGTGATGTCGTAGATTCTTTTATGTAGGGAGAAGAATAATAGAAATTTGCGTAAATACATATTAATGATAGAAAAGTTTATAATATTTGCTTCACAAGAAGGGAAGGATGAAATGGTAGACTACGTTACTGCAAATTTCTTTTAGATAGTGCCGGGAGCTAGTGTCTCGTTATTCTTCTATGCTAAAATATGAAACCTACTCTTATAAATTATGCAATATTTAGAGATAGAGACTGCAAGTTAATTTTTGATATAAAAAAAACGAATAGCGTACTTCAAATACTTCTTGTTTCATAGTTTTTTATCTTCAATTTTAGTAGCTTAAACATTTTTCGTTGAGCATGTAACTTAAACGTAGAAATATGTATAATACTTATTTTTCATTAATTGTATATAATTTGGACACATAGAGTACTAATTTAAAAACAAAGCTTTGACATGGTTCAGGTTTATAGCAGATATTAATTATCATGATTATTTATTGAATGGGTCCAACTTTTTTACGACAGACATCAATGTATGTACATTTTATTAAGCTCTTACTACGGGGGATCGAGTATTTTAAATGTGCATGGATGCTTCCGTGTTGTCCAGATCTTACATTTATGAATGAAAATGGAGCAACTATAAAACAACTGAAAAAAAAACATGTTTTGATAATATCAATGTTTTTTTCCCTTGTTTAGGTTATCATCAGTTTTAAACAGCAAAAATTTTAATAATGTCTTTTTATCTGCATTAAAAAAGTAAGAATGATATTTGTATAAAACAGCTGAAGGAGAGATTAATGGTGGGAGGCGGGCAGCCCGTTTCTGAAGACTAACTCAATTATGCGCAAACATTTAGTAAAAAGCAATTACTACATATTACATTATTTATAGCTTCAGCAAGGTTGTCAAAGCTTACCATTTCCCTCATTATCACGTGTGTTCAATACACATGTGTCCCTGTTATTTTGTTTAGAATTCATGAGATCTAGTTTAATTAATGACAAAAATGAAACATTATTAATTATGTAGGAAGTAAGACTTTATAATTTGCATATTTATTATTTTTCGACAAAATAACCTTGAACGGAAAGAACGAAAAAGGAGAATAACACACGCAAAGAAACAAAGGAAGGAAGAAAAAAATAAAGAAAAGCAACAATCTTCCTCGTCCTAACCACGGATGTAATTTCTCCTGAGTTAACAACTGGTAGGAGCAGGTGACCCTGAGGTTTTCAAATGTCAAATGACCCTACACTGCAAAAAATAAACTGTTGTTTTTACAGTATAATACTGGTACCCGAGGTTCCAATTTAAAACTGTTAAATGTTACGGTAATAAACTGTAAGACTAGCAATTTTACAGTTTCGATTGGTAAAGTTAGCAAATTTACAGTTTATTTCAGTAAAATTTAGCTGTATTATACTGTAAAAAAAGCATAATATTGCAGCAGAGGTTCCAGCTTAAAACTGTAAAATGCACGGTAATAAACTGTCAAATTAGCAATTTTACAGTTTAGTACTGTAAAGTTAGCAATTTTACAGTTTATTACTGTAAAGTTAGCAATTTTACAGTTTAGTACTGTAAAGTTAGCAATTTTACAGTTTAGTACTGTAAAGTTAGCAATTTTACAGTTTAGTACTGTAAAGTTAGCAATTTTACAGTTTAGTACTGTAAAGTTAGCAATTTTACAGTTTAGTACTGTAAAGTTAGCAATTTTACAGTTTATTACTGTAAAGTTAGCAATTTTACAGTTTATTACTGTAAAGTTAGCAATTTTACAGTTTATTACTGTAAAGTTAGCAATTTTACAGTTTAGTACTGTAAAGTTAGCAATTTTACAGTTTAGTACTGTAAAGTTAGCAATTTTACAGTTTAGTACTGTAAAGTTAGCAATTTTACAGTTTATTACTGTAAAGTTAGCAATTTTACAGTTTATTACTGTAAAGTTAGCAATTTTACAGTTTAGTACTGTAAAGTTAGCAATTTTACAGTTTAGTACTGTAAAGTTAGCAATTTTACAGTTTAGTACTGTAAAATTAGAAATTGTATAGATTATTACTGTAAAAATTAGCAACTTTACAGTTTAATATAAAAAATAGCTGGTATTATACTGTAAAAGCAACATTCATTTTTTACTGTGTATCTACTATAAAGAGCCAAAAACGACCATTTCAGAGTAATGCAATGGAAAAAGTTTTAGCTACACTGAAGTATCTGTCAGTTAAATCAAGCTTATAAAACTTCTTATGTCATGTTTCCTTTCTCTTCCTACGAACTGTATTTTTAGACGTAAAGTAGAAGACAATTATAGATTCTTAATATTCAAATCAGGTAATTCTACTAGATTAAGTGCTTCAGGTACATTAGTAGTATGTTAAATGAATAATGTATGTCATCTTTTCTGTCGCATTTATATTCTACTTTTAAAGTTACTTTTAATAATTATATTATAATATCACTCTAATGACGCGTTGATCATTCATTATATTAATTATGAAAATCATTATGTAAATTTTAGTCATTATACATCAAAATTCCTGGGAATTTCCCATGGTGGAACAACATAATATTTTGATTTGAAACAATCTACGTAACAATACATCACTTTTGTATGCTATTAGAGTACTTTTATAATTACTTACTGTTTACGGCACTCTCATAATATTCTACAATGAAATTTGCTTCCATTTAAAAGAAACGATATATTTACAAATAACGGGAAAAATGCTCTTAACAAGGATTTAAAAACATAAATTATGTTCAAAATTCAATTATGCGTACCATCATTATATTTTTATTTTTCAAATAAACGTTAAGGAAGATATTTTTGACTTTGGAAAATTGCAATTTAACAGTTGAGTTATAATTTTGGTAAGTACAGACATAATAACATTTATTGCTCGAAAGTTTTTGTTCGCGAGTCCTTGTGCTGAACAACATTATGATATACTAAATTTTATTAATTCTCCCCAACTTTCTAAATCTAATAAAATCATTTTCTAAAATATATTGATCTGTATTGGCATAAAATTTCATGAACGGATACAAAAATTCGAATACATTATTCCATTTCATTATTTTTGATGCTTTGCACTAAATAATTCTCCATACTACATTTTTATTAGGTATTTTAAAAATCGTTAAGATGGTTTAAAAGGTTCAACATTCTTATGAAAATAAAAATTTTTGAAACATAATTCCTTAACACATGATCACACTAAAATACCACCTATGTTTGAAATAAATCCTTCAACTAAAATATTACAATAGCTGTTTTATATCAAAAACTACTTCTTAGTATTATCCTTGATGTATTATACACTCTACTCTTTTTATTAGGCAGCTATTTCTTTCACTCGAAAAATAATCTGGGAAATATCAATTGATCGACGACTTTCTTGTTGTTGGACGAAGCTTAACGGTTTCATTGTTTCTCCACATTGTTATGACGCAGATAAATTTTGGCTCTCGACACGAGACATTAACTCTCGACAAAAACTATAATAAACTCCATAACACATAAATCTGTCGTCAATTACACCTGCAGAAAATGCACGTTTAATTTCATGGTTTGTATAAAAGCTCCACAAAACTGTAACAGAGCATTAATGGTCTGCATTTCCGTGGAAAACTCAGCTCGGTGGAAGGTGATACATGCAATATAATATTTTCTTAGAAAAAATGTTTAGGTTTAATAGTTTTTCAGTGAAATGTCTGCAGAATAACATTTTCCATTTTTTTTTGTATAAGTTGGTACAGCAACACTTCTTTCGAAAGGACCTCCTTATATCGCTTGTTTCCCGAAATGTCCCCCCCCCCACCCGAGGTATATTTAAAAAAAAACTTTTCTGTAGAATTTCACATGAGAAAAAAATCTCAGAAAAGTATTTTCTTCGTTTTTTTTTTTTTTTTTCAATCAATGAAAAAAAACTAGCATATTTTCTACACTTAATTCATTGCAGTTTAAGCTGCAACTTTCGATTCAATTATGAAATAATAAATAAAAAAAATCCTTAAAAAAACTTGTGTTTTTTTTTCTGTTTTGTTTTCTTTAAAAAACCTACCAAATATAATGACTTTGTTTCATAATTTGTACAAGACTACTATGAAACTTGTTAACTACTTTGTTTCATAATTTGTACCTTAATTAAAGTGTTTATGACTTTGATCAGATTGCCAATTCGGATGCGTATCTTTTTTTTTATTGTATGCCGACAAGCTCGATATAACTATGGGTTACTGTAATATATTTATAAGAACGATTTAAACAGGAAAGCGAATTTATTTCACAATATCATTTTGATGTTATTTTTCTTTTCAGAATATATGCTTTTAGCGGGATCAATTAGGACTTACATTAAATAAAATGAAAAGTGTTATTGGAGAATGTGGAGTGAAAAAAAATGTTGGTATGAATCAAATATTTCTGAAATGAGCGAAATCGGAAATTTAATTTGAATAGCATGGTATATAAAGAGGTAATAATGTATTTTGTAATAAAACCAGAGGCGGACTGGCCGTAGAGGCCACCTGCCCGCGGGCAGGTGCGCCCTCCGGCCTGTGCGCCCTTGCGCCCTCAAAACGTGTGCGCCTTCGTTTTTTTTTTTTAATTTTAAAGATTTGAAAGCAAACTCTAACAGTTTGAACAGTACCCCTCCCCCTACCACTGCCAGTGCGCCTTCAACTTTAGTTAATTACTTATGTTTTACTTTTTTCCCGTTTGAAGCATGTAAAGTAGCCAATAATCGTTATCAGAAGGCGGTTCTTATTGTACCCCAGAAGTGATAGGTGGTCTTTAAGGGGGATCTTATCCAAAGTTAGTGCCCTCAATTCTGTGCGTCCTTGCACCGTGAGCACAGCCCCCTTTTTTTTTAAATCTTTACGTTCGAAGCACGGAAAGCAATCTATAAAAGATTGAAGATGGTTGTACTCAATAATGTACCTATTATAATTAACTTTTATTTATTGCACCCCAGACGAGGTAAGGAAAGGGGGATCAGCGTCTTCCAAGGTTGTACGCCCTTGCGCCCTCGAACCGGTGCGCCTTCGTTTTTTTTCACCTTATTTTCGGAGGGTACGAAACAAGGCAGCCCAGTCGGAGGGAGGGGGGGGGGAATCTTTATCCAAAGTGAGCGCCCTCCAGCTTATGTATCATTGCACCCTCGAATCTAGTTGTCTTGGGTGAGATCCCTCCCTCCGCCCCTCCCCTTTTTTTAATTCGAAGCGAATGAAACAGTCTATAAAAGTTTGCTGCAGGAGATTATAATTAATAAAGTGCTACAATTTACTTTGGTTCATTGCCCCCCACCCGCCCCCAGATGTGATAGGTAGTCTGGAAGAAGAACCTTTAACCAAAAAAAAAAACATCTTCCTCTGGGCTATGCGTCTTTGAGCTTTCGAGCCTGTGCTAATTTGGTGTTTTTTCTTTTTTTTTAAATTTTTTCATTCGAAGCGCGTGAAGTATTTAATAAAAGTTTCAGAACAAGGTTTAAATGAATAGCGTAAAAAAAAAAAAAAACTTTGAATTCATAGCACCTCAAAAGGGATAGGTAGTATGGTCTTAAACCAAAGCGCGCTTTTGTTTGTGTGTGTGTGTGTGTGTGTGTCAAGTCAAAGTGTCAATCTACCTTGACTGAGGTTACGAATTCATGTGTGGTGATGCTGGTTAGAGAAATCGGTTGGCAAACGATTCTTCAGACAGGTATTTTTATGATGTTAGAAAGCTGCATGAGTAAGCAATTGAATTCTTTTGCATTGAAAAACGTGTACTACTGACAAAAATGTTTAGTTTTGCCTAAAATAAAATTAAATAATGATTTACTGAATATTGTGTAGTTGCTTGACTGGCTTCTCCCTATTTTCATGAGCATTTTAATAGTAAGCGGATCATCAAAACAGCAGTAAGTAAGTAAAAATACAGCAGATAATACCCTTAAACAGCTGAATCTATATATACGCACACCATAATTCTTTATAACTCGCACAACTTTTCGAAGGTAAACAATAAATTGAAAAAACCAATTTCTGTGTTTTAAGCACAACAGCTAATATGTAACCATTTAGTGCAGGATGAAGCTCTGTTATGAAGCCCATTTATTTGTGAACTTGCTTTATATCCGGAGTTGCCCGGGTGCGTATTAATATAAAAATTTAGCTTCTCAAAAAATTCTAATAAAAAATTAACGCAAAAATTGTTCATAAACAACGTTCTTAGTTTCACCTTCAGGCGCAAGAATAAATAAATTTTTGAGTGAACCTACTCTCGAGCAGGCAACATAGATCTGTCCGTGGGAGAAACAGGGAGACCTCAAATCCACTCCGGAGTACTTAATTGGCTCAGGATTCACGGAAAGTTCACAAAAAAAAAAAGCATCAAGTAAAAGCGAAAAAGTATGAGGTTTTTAATCCACATTTTTGCATAACTCCTCTAATAGGAGGACTAAAAAAAGCTCGCAAAAATTAGAAATAAATATCCGTAATTTTATCAAGTTGCATGCTTAAAGGTTCATGTCGATTACAAATATAGGCCTAGAAAGGCCGTTTTCTGATTTTAAAGGCCATTTTATTATTGCAACATACCTCTTATTTGGTTGAATTCAGTCCACATGGTTGTACAAGAAGTTCCAGGTACAAACTCCCAAAAGAACTTAATTATCACGGAAAGTTCACAGAAAAATAGCACCAGCTAAAAGCGAAACATGTATAAAGCTTTTAATCCATGTTTTTGCATAATTCCTCTGATAGGAGGGATAAGAAAAAAAAATTCTGTATCATACATATTTTGTGCCAAATGAGAACATGAATTACAATTATTTTTGACTTATTTCATGCTAAAATGAAATAAATGAGCCTTGAAATGAAAATTCATTGTTTTAATTTTAATCTTTGTTGGAAAATACTAGAGCCGCAGGGGCCTTAGAAAATACTAATATTTAAGGCAGGAATTCAAGTGAAACATGGACGATCGCAACTCAGTAATGCAATCGCAAATTCCCAAATTTGGATTCAAGTGAAACGTTACAATCGCTACGAGATGCGATTCTAATGTAATTCGACTTCCAGTAGAGATTGCAGTTTTGGTCTATTGCGATCGCTTCGAAGCGATTGCAATGGTGTTTCACTTGAATTCGGCCCTTAATACCATAAATTTTATCAATTTGTAACCTAAAGGCTCATGTCGATGAAAAAAATAGGCCTAATAATAGGCTAGATTCCCATAAAAAGGTCGTTTTTTGACAAAAAACTTGAATTTGAGCTTTATAGATTTTTTAAAATTTCAAGACCCCGCCTATGAGAATTCTAGGGCATCAAGGAACCTCTGTGTCAAGTTTGATGAAAGTCTGACGCAAACTGTGGATTTTATAGAGAACAAGTATACAAACATACAAGCATTCACTCATTTTTATTGATATAGATAATGGTTAAAATTGTATTTTATTTAAATCTATATACATGTTCCATCGTGTGCATTATAACGATCTTTTATTATACTACAAGATCGGTTTTAACACAATGAGGAGGGCTCGCAAATTATGATTTTTTTTTTTTTAACTTCCGAATTCACATGACTTATCCGACTAATGAGAGACAAGTTTGGAAAGTACCAGCAATGGTTTTGGATGGTTAAACTCATAACAGTTAGGTCAGATTCTTAATTTGTTTAAGAATGCTGAATCTAGAACTTTTTAAAGCGTTTGAGACAGAAATCACAAATCTTTACTAATATAAAGCTGTAGAGTTTGTTTGTTTGTTCGTTTGAACGCGCTAATCTCAGGAACTACTGGTTCGATTTGAAAAATTCTTTTTGTGTTGAATAGTCCATTTATCCAGAAAGACTTTAGGCTATAGTTTGAAAAGATTCGATAAGCGATTCGTTTTTTATTCGAATTCAAGGCAATTTTCTCATAAATCGCCGAATACTGGGTTTAAAAATTACTTGCACATATTAATGTTACATATCGTTGGAAGCAGAAAAATTTTGTCCGTCCTATGCAGTTTGTTCCGATTCTCTAACTTAAACACAGCACGAATTATTCAATTTTTAAACTTGCCTTTTGCAAGGCTTCACCCGATTTCTTGCAATACTTGGTTCATTAAAACCATCAATAAAAAATAAACTAATTATTCCACAGTTTTGATTTTTACGCCATTGGATAGAGCGATATTTTTAACCCCAGAATTGATTCGACTTATAGTCGAAGAATCAAGCTTTTATCTCCACTAGAAAAAAAGTTACAAGCGTTTAAACTTTGAGTTCGAAAACCTCTTTCCTGATCAAACTATTAAAGTTTTATTGCGTTGCTATGGCGACATCTTTTAAATTCATTGTTGGTGTCCTTTTCTTCATTTCGTTTCTTAAAAGCATTTCATTTTACGGCGTTTCAACAAGGCAAATAATGCGGTCGTCTGTGTTTCACTTGAATTCCTGCATACTTAATGGCTTATATTTTTTTTCTGGTACCATTTTGAAAATGTGTTTCAAATTGAATTGTAATTCATGTTTTTAGCAGGGATTTTTTTTTGGGCTGAGATCTAAGTATTAAAATAACTTTTTTGTTTGGAATTTTGCAATTAATGTTACAGGAAGAGAGCGGTTTGGAAATATTTGTTTTTGGTAGGGAATTGTATTTGTTTATTAGGGAGAGTGTTAAATACGTGCTACTTAACATTGTTTTTATTCCTGAGGAAGCATGTGCAAATAATGCGATTGACTTTTTTATGCGGGAAAGTTTTTTAGCGAGCCGCTTTATCGGGGAGTAGTTTTTTGAAACCGGTTTCGCTAAAACTTTGCTCCCTCCTTTAAATGCGAGCCGCCTTGGCGGCGAGTAATTTGTTTTAAGTTTCCTTACTACTTTAAAGGCGAGCCGCCTTGGCGGCGAGTAGTTTGCTGAAACTTTCCTCGCTTCTTTAAAGGCGAGCTGCCTTGGCGGTTATATATCATTACTGAAACTTTCCTCGCTACTTTAAAGGCGAGCTGCCTTGGCGGTTATATATCATTATATACCGCCTTGACGGCGAGTAGTTTATTTAAATTTTCATCACTACTTTAAAGCCCGTGCAACGCCGGGCCCCACAGCTAGTACGTAATACAATTTTTGTTTAGCACCAGAGGACAAAGAAATTGTAGCTAAGGAAACCACTACCATCCCCACCCTTTTTAAGCAAACAAAATATAACTTTTATTGAGAAATGAGAGCATAAGGCCCCTATAAAGACGAGCCGAAGCATCAAGATTAAGTTTGAACACTTTGGATCCAGCGCGTGTTTGAGGGTTGTCTTTTCTGGCGAGTCATCGCTTTTTGGTAACTTTTCAGGCGAATTTAACAAAGCTTGGCAATGTCCCGAAACTTTGCTCTGGTAACCCTAGCTCCGCGACAATGAAAAATTAAAGTAAAAGTTCATGAGTTGGATCCAAAATGGTGAAACTTAAGCCTGATGCGTCGGCCTGTCTATATAGCGGCTCTATGAGAGGAATTAACATCGTCATTGTATATTACTAGCAAGGGCGGATACAAGGGAGGGGCGATGGGGGCGATCGCCCCTCTCTTGGGGGATTCTTCTCCAGCAATTTTTAGATTTTGAAGTTCAAAAAAGGCAATTTTAGTTGATCTTTGATGGTATTAAAGGAAAGGGTGCGGGATTCGTGGTTCTGATCTGGGAATTTTTCGAAATGGAAGATCAAAACATTTGTAATCAACATGTGTTAACAAGGATGCATGGCGAAAAAAATGGGTAAGCAAGAAAAAAAAAATCAATCGCCCCTCTCTTGGAACATTTCTGGATCCGCCCTTGATTACTAGCTGTTTTTCCAGGCATTGCACGGTCTACCGTGAAAATAAAAGTTTTGCCAAGAGACGCATGTTCACCAATCGGACTCAAATAAAAGAAAAAATTGTGTACAATTTCACGCCAAAGTGAAGGAATAGCTATTTCAAAATTTAAATTGAGACCTAATTGGATTTTTTTAAACAAACCTATCTCCCCCTCCATATGAAATTTCTGAGTATTGAAAAACCTTTGTGACAATTTTGGCAAAGATCCAACGGAAACTTGTTGTTATTTCCACAATATAATCCTACGAAACTGGCTAACAGGTAGTATGACTTCAAATTTAAATTTAGAACCTCTTTGTGTTTTTTTTCTTTTTTTTTTGAGTTCCGATGTTCCGAAAATCTTCAATGTGAATTTCTGAGCAGCAAAGGACTTTAGTACCAAATTCGGCAAAGATCCGGCGCAAATTGTGAATTTGCCTAAGAAGCATACACACCCACACCAAATATTCACACCCATTTATTATGCAGGTTTAACTTATAATTTAACTACTAATGCGGAAAACTCCCAATTATCTGCGCAATTGGGTGGCACGGGTATCGCGGATAACAAAAAAAAGGCTAAAAAAGAGTGGTAAAAAGAAGATAAAATGGTGTTTTGTTTAAAATTAGTCGTATTGTGTGTAAAAAGTGCTACAAACAATGAAGATAGGAACAGGATTACACATTTGTCTTGTAAGTTCTGAAGCATATCAATCTATAAAGGAATATAGTTGCTATAACGCCCAGGTGAAACAATTTATTCGACAAAGTACTCTTTTCTGTAACATATATTATACCAAACTTATGCTGCAAAAAAATAAATAAATAAATAAATAAATAAAAAACGAGACCCTCGCGGATAATTCCCGCAGAAAATGTGCGTGTGTGTGTGGGGGGGGGGGGGGTGCTATTTTGGAAGTGCGCCTTTTGGAGGTTTGGGTTGGCGCCCTCAAGGGAGAGCCAGTCCGCCCCTGAATAAAACTAGCGTTGAGCTTTATTTTTATTTTTGGCTAGAATGAATAAAAGGAACAATTTGGATAAATTTTACTTTTTGAGTAAATACTTTATTTAAAAAATCCTGAGTGAGTAAAAACAGGTCGAATTTATCTTCTCTTAACACCAACTGAAAAGGTGAATTTATAATAGTGTTTCAAATCTTGTAAATAGTTGTTGTTTTTCCTGCCTTGCATCATTTTCATTAGTTTTGGTTTTATCTGACGTCATGTTGCAAAAGTATCTGAAGATATCACTTTTATCACTTGTATACCGGCCCCGTAACACTTTGTAGTTTTTACACTTGCCCTAACTTTAATAAGCGTGAAGAAATTTTCGCTCGGAGTGGTGTTTTTCTTTTTATTTCTAGCGTTTTCTTGAATGAATTGTTTAAAGTTATGAATGATTTGGAATATTCCAGATATTACTAGAAAGTTGTCAGGAATTCTTTCCGTGTATAAATAGCTGGCCTTGAACACAAGTCAGTTAGTTTTTCTCAGATTGGATTATTGAGAGGCTCGTTTTTATTCGCTTTGGGCGAATGTTGTTTTTGCTTTTGTAATTGCTTAATTACTGTTCACGTTAGATACGTGGTGCTGAGTTACTGTTGAGAGTACAGTGTACTGTGTGCTGCCTAATTGCTGGATGTTTAGTAATTGTTTCCTGCTCTTATTGTAAATAGTGTACATACTTGTAAATAAATTTATAGTTACTTCCTCAAGATTTTAATGCTCATTTAAAGAAGGTTGAAGGTGCTACGAACTCGTTACAATTTTGGCGCCCAACGTGGGGCATCTTCAAGGACTTTCTTGGAATTGCCTGTGAATTCGGACTTTTCTTCCTAAGGACTTTTTGACTTCGGAATTTTATGGTGATTACTCGAGCAATGGAGGAACAACTGCAAAAACTCCTTGATGCGATCAACGCTGTTAAAAGTGACATGACTGCGAATCAAGAACAATTAAAAAATGACATGGCTGCGAATCAAGAACAATTAAAAAATGACATGGCTGCGAATCAAGAACAATTAAAAAATGACATGGCTGCGAATCAAGAACAATTAAAAAATGATCTGGCAACAAATCAAGAACAATTAAAGAGTGATTTAACCGCGAGCATAACTTCAAGTCAAGAAGAAATTAAGAGCGATCTAACGTCAATGAAAAGTTTGGTGGAAACTAAATTTACCAACATAGAAAATAAAGTGGAGGTTCTAGAAGAAAAAGTTGACAGCGTTGAGAACCGAATCACCACAGTAGAAAACCATATGGAAAAGAAAATTAAAGAAATTGAATCAAAGTTATCAGCATCCTCCAACAACTCAAGTGACTGTGTAGCTGCAGCTGGAACTTCTCGTCCATCCATCAAACTGGCCACGTTTGACGGGAAGACCTCGTGGAATATTTACAAGAAGCAGTTCCTCATCGTTGCAGAAGCAAACTCCTGGGACTCTTCCACGAAAGCCTGTCACCTTGCAGCCTCGCTGAGAGGGGATGCAGCTGATATACTACAGACCTTTCCAGAGGACAAGCACCGTGACTTCGAAGCCTTATCATCGGCCTTGGAGCTTCGCTTTGGCGAATCCTGCCAAAAAGAATTCAGCCAACTTCAGCTCAAATCCCGACTCCAGAGGGCTGGAGAGACGTTGCAAGTTTTTGCAGCAGACGTTGAGAGGCTTTCCCATCTCGCCTTCTCGGACTGTCCTTCGGGTGTTCGCGATAGCCTGGCCCTGAACTACTTCATAGATGGAGTGCGAAATCCAGAAATTCAGACGGCTCTCCGGATGGCGGACATCAAAGATCTTAAATCCGGTCTGGTCTACGCAATGAAGTTCGAGGCTGCACAGCAAACATCCCGTAAGGATCGCCACTCAATCAGGGGCGTGGAAGTAAGTGTCCAGGATTCAAACTCAACTCGTCTCTCGGAAGTTGAGCGACAAATCAAAGAGATCTTGGGGACCCTGAAGAAGACTCGCAAAGACCAAAGTGGACAGCCACTGAAGTGCTGGAAATGTGGCGGTGAGGGCCACGTACGAAGGAACTGCGAAGCCCGCCAAGAAACAGGAGGGAAGGGTACCTCTTCCTCTCCAGCTCAGGAAAACTAAGCTATGGCAATCTCGCGGGGCGGAGGTCGCCAAATTGGAATGAGCCCCATCCTAAAGTATTCCAGATTTCTTCAAGAAGTGGCGGCTGCAGCGGACTCTTCATTTACGCTTATGTGAATGGGTTTCCCTGCGAAATGATTGTGGACACAGGAGCCAACGTTACCATTATTAAGACTGATGTGGCTCGTCAATTTGGACTCAAGATCTTATGGACGCCGCCCTGCGTTACTCTCCAAACTGTGACAGGTGACAAAATCGAGATTGAAGGAAAAGTGAACTTAGAAATAATGTTCGGGAGTGCCACTTACCATCACACGGCATTCGTCGCTGACATTACAGATTCCTTCATTCTCGGATTGGACTTTTTGAGAAAATTTGATTTTTCTATTGACTGTAGAAATAATGAGCTGCACTCGATGAGGGAAGACATAGTGATTTTCAATACCGAAAATAACTTAAAATCTGCTCATCAAATAATAGCCCAAACTGATTCATTGATTCCCTCTAGATCAGAAGTACTAATACCTGGCTCCATCAAAGAAAACAACAGCTTTAAATTCGGCTTAATTGAATATCCTAACCAGAATAATAGCCCAAAAGGAGTACTAGTGGCATCTACACTTGTGGACCTTTCAAAGAATGCAGTTCCTGTGAGAGTCGCCAATGTGAGTGAAAGACCGAGGAATATTAAGAAAGGAGAAGTGTTGGCAACTTGTACTCCCGTAAACTGCATTATCAGAAGAATTGATTCCTCCGAGACTGTGTCTTCCGAGTCCTTGACTTCGAAATTAATTGGGAGTGCACCATTATCGAAGGATCAAAGATACGCTGCGGAAAAATTGGTGGACAACTTCAAGCAGGTGTTTTCATCTACATCCGAGGATGTTGGTCGCACGAGTTTAACGCAGCATAGGATCGACACTGGAGATCATCCCCCTATCAAGCAGCATCCAAGACGACTACCGTTCGCCAAGAAGGAAGAGGTTGAGATCCTCTTGAAAGAGATGCAGGAGAATGACGTCATCGAACCCTCATCCAGTCCTTGGGCATCCCCTATCGTCTTGGTCCGAAAGAAAGACGGCTCCACCAGATTTTGTGTTGACTACCGACGCCTGAATGACATCACCAAGAAGGACAGTTACCCTCTTCCACGGATCGATGACACTCTGGACACCCTTTCCGGACACAAGTGGTTTTCGACCCTGGATTTAAAGAGCGGCTACTGGCAGGTGGAGATACACCCCGACGACCGAGAGAAGACGGCGTTTACAACCGGACAAGGCTTGTGGCAGTTCAAAGTGATGCCCTTCGGCCTCTGCAATGCACCAGCCACGTTCGAGCGTCTTATGGAATCAGTGTTACGAGGACTGTCTTATGAATCCTGTCTTGTCTACTTGGACGACATTATCATCATAGGACGCAGTTTTGAGGAACATTTGGCTAATCTTAGGAAGGTGCTGCAAAAGCTTAAGGAAGCCAACCTGAAGTTAAGCCCGTCCAAGTGTAATCTGTTCCGCCGTGAGGTGAACTACCTTGGTCACATTATCTCTTCCGAAGGTGTACGAACAGATCCAGATAAGGTATCTGCAGTCAAGAATTGGAGCCGCCCCGAAGATGTCCATCAGCTGCGAAGTTTCCTGGGGCTCTGCACGTACTACAGGAAGTTTGTGAAGGGTTTTTCCAATATTGCACGACCTTTGCATAAGCTGACGGAGAGCAAACAAAAATTTGAATGGTCCAAAGAATGCGAGGATGCATTTCTACAGCTGAAGGAGGCTTTAACATCAACGCCTATTCTCTCTTATCCTCAGCCTGGAAAATCCTTCATACTTGACACTGATGCGAGCCACGAGAGCGTTGGAGCTGTTTTATCTCAAGAAGTAGACGGTAACGAACATGTCATCGCCTACTGGAGCAAATGCTTATCCAAGTCGGAGCGAAATTATTGTGTCACGAGAAAGGAATTGCTCGCCATAGTTAAAGCTGTAGAACATTTCCATCATTACCTCTACGGCCGTAAATTCCTGCTCCGGACCGATCATGCCTCTTTAACTTGGCTTTTGAATTTCAAGAATCCAGAGGGCCAGGTAGCCAGGTGGATACAGCGGCTCCAGGAATATGACATCGAGATTAAGCACCGAAAAGGTTTGTCACACGGTAATGCTGACGCATTGTCAAGAAGACCTTGTTCCGAGAACTGCCATTATTGCTCCCGAATAGAGAAACAGTACGGGACGACAATCCCTACTGCCTGCCAAGTTACTGCTACATCAACATCTTCAGATCCCGATCCATGGAGTGACGACCAAGTAAGAAAAGATCAGCTTGAAGACCCAGACCTTAAACCTATCATAGAGTTAATGGAAAAGGACAGTCGGCGACCTAGTTGGCAAGACGTTTCTATCTACAGTCCTGCAACGAAAAGATACTGGGCTCTATGGAAATCTCTCCAGCTGCGGAATGGCGTCCTGTATCGGAAATGGGAATCTGACGATGGTAAAGCATTCAAATGGCAGTTACTCCTTCCCAGATCAAGAATTCCAGACGTTCTAAAGGAACTGCACAGTAGTCCAACTGGAGGACACTTTGGTATCTTGAAAACCCTCCACAAGGTTCGAGAGCGCTTCTTCTGGAGCAAGACGAAGGATGACGTAGAGAAGTGGTGTCATTCTTGTGACGCCTGTGCTGCCCGTAAAGGACCGAAGAGAAGAAGCCGCGGGAAGCTACATCTTTACAACGTAGGAGCTCCTTTCGAACGAATCGGGATCGACATTCTTGGTCCTCTACCGAACACTACTGATGGGAACAAATACATCCTCGTTGCCATTGACTATTTCACCAAATGGCCCGAAGCATATTCCATTCCGGATCAAGAAGCTACCACTGTAGCAGAGACTCTAGTCCAGCATTGGATCTCGAGATATGGGACCCCTTTGCAGATCCATTCCGATCAGGGAAGAAACTTCATCTCTGCTGTGTTTAAGGGCCTATGTGATATCCTCAAAATTGAGAAAACTCGAACGACACCACTACACCCACAATCGGACGGCATGGTGGAGAGATTCAACAGGACAATCCTTAATAATCTCTCGCTTATGGTCTCCAAAAATCAACAGGATTGGGACAAGAAACTTCCTCTGTTTCTGCTGGCCTACCGCAGTGCTGTCCACGAGACCACCGGATATTCCCCATCACAGATGCTCTTCGGCCGAGAGCTTCGGCTACCTTGTGATCTCGTCTTCGGTCTCCCTCCAGATGCGCCTTCATCGCCTGAGGAGTACGTCCAGGATCTCCAGGCCAGGTTGGAAGACGTTCATCACTTCGCACGGGAGCGAATCAACATCGCGACGGAGAAGATGAAGACCCGATACGACACAAGGTCCACTGGTCATGACTTTCAAGAAGGTGACAAAGTATGGCTATGGAATCCCATCCGACGTAAAGGTCTGTCACCCAAATTGCAGTCGCATTGGGATGGACCTTACACAGTTCTCCACCGGCTGAACGACGTCGTAGTGAGGATCCAGAAGTCATCACATTCAAAACCTAGGGTTGTCCATTATGATCGGCTAGCCCCATACTATGGCCATAGTTCGTAAAATAAATCTAAAGCTACCATGGTAATTTGTTTGTAAATTTTGTAAATAACTTTCGCCTTTAATTGTTTGGAATATTACTTTATCAATGTTATTATTTCTTTCATGTTCTCATTGTTATTGTTTATCATGTTTATGATTGGTCATCATGTAATGTGTGCATCTGTAAGTCTTCCCTTGCTTCCTTTCTGGGGATTGTACTGCCCGGGACGTGCAGTCCTTGGGAAGGGGGCAATGTTACAAATCTTGTAAATAGTTGTTGTTTTTCCTGCCTTGCATCATTTTCATTAGTTTTGGTTTTATCTGACGTCATGTTGCAAAAGTATCTGAAGATATCACTTTTATCACTTGTATACCGGCCCCGTAACACTTTGTAGTTTTTACACTTGCCCTAACTTTAATAAGCGTGAAGAAATTTTCGCTCGGAGTGGTGTTTTTCTTTTTATTTCTAGCGTTTTCTTGAATGAATTGTTTAAAGTTATGAATGATTTGGAATATTCCAGATATTACTAGAAAGTTGTCGGGAATTCTTTCCGTGTATAAATAGCTGGCCTTGAACACAAGTCAGTTAGTTTTTCTCAGATTGGATTATTGAGAGGCTCGTTTTTATTCGCTTTGGGCGAATGTTGTTTTTGCTTTTGTAATTGCTTAATTACTGTTCACGTTAGATACGTGGTGCTGAGTTACTGTTGAGAGTACAGTGTACTGTGTGCTGCCTAATTGCTGGATGTTTAGTAATTGTTTCCTGCTCTTATTGTAAATAGTGTACATACTTGTAAATAAATTTATAGTTACTTCCTCAAGATTTTAATGCTCATTTAAAGAAGGTTGAAGGTGCTACGAACTCGTTACAATAGTTTCCAGTGGAGTGATTTCTGCCAAAATATGAAGTTAGTTTCATGAGAGTTTTTTCTCTACTCCAGTTGGCTGTATCCTTTTATGGAGATAACGAGACAAAATACACCGATAAACACTATTTTTGAGCATATTATATCTCTTGAGTTCGGTGGTGTAATTAAAGAATTACTCAAATAGGGTCATATTATGAAATTTTAAAAATATCCATTACGTCCAGTTAGATATTTTTAGAGTAACCGTATAATACGCTGTGAAATGGGCCACACATGCTTAGCCGTCTTTCTAGTGTTAGACATCCCAGTTGGCAATCCTATTGCACTTGCACTCTCAAATTCCAGTGCTTTTTGAAAAGGTACATAACACTCGCATAGTTTCTTCTTTTGGTAATAATTTCACTTCTTACAATTTGCTTACTACTTAGCATAAAAGAGTTTTCTGCATATTTGAAACACGTGTATGAAGCCTTCACCATAAATTAGCTTCCATAACAGTTTAATTTCTTTTTATGTATACTCAGTTGCATCGCAAAGTATTCAAATAAGTAATGCCTCTTTCTAAGGTAAACCTTTTTAGATTGAGTATATTACTTGAGTTTACATTTTACGTACATACATCATTATATAAAAAAGATAATGGCAAAAATCCTAACATTTTATTTCAATCTTCGAGAAACATTTCTGTGGATACAAAGAAGAAACAAAGAAGCTTCCAGGTGAATTAACTTTTTACTAAGAGGGAGCAGAAAAAGATTTCTGCCGTCAGAAAAAGATGAGAAAAAGACTTTGAAAAAGTTAACGTCAGCATCTCAGAGATTAACTCTAAGGACAGCACTTGATCCCTCGGCAATTATCTGCGATGATCGATCAATATTTTCAGGCGATTCCGATTTTTGTCACAAGGATCAAGTGACGGTGCGTTTCTTCAGATTTTAAGGGGTTGTTACTTCTTTTAATTCCGTGAACAATTATCTTGAATTTCTTTAAAGAGGATGGGGAATGATGTAAAAGTGAATTTTAAGGGAGTAATGTTTTTGAAATTGAATGAGGAAAGCTCCACTGAAAATAAAATTGAACGCTGTTTTTGAATAGCAAATATCAGTTTATTTGGACCCTTTTACTATAATCTGATTTTTAGAGGGAATTACCAATTAATTTAAATACATTTAGTATGAGTAACAAAATGTAAAGTAAAAGGCTATTGCTATTGTCATTATCTTACATTAATTACAATTCTGACGTCAAGAAAGGATAAGGAAATTTTAAAAAAATGATTAAAATCCATATCTTACTTAGATATCGACTTAAGGGACAATTGTAGCCAGGTATCAGCAATGATTTCTTTCCTTTTCTTCCTTTTTTTTGTGCTTTTCTTTTATACGACTTTACTTAAGTGGCTCGTTTTCAATAGATAATCAACGCATGTTTCACATAATCTGCAAGAAGTATATGTTAATTATTTGCCCATTTAACTATCACAGTTGTCATCCTCAACTCTATTGGTGCAAAACTACTTTTTAGCCTACTTTCCCGTTAAAAATAAAAGAAAGACGAAAAAAGTATTAAAAGTAGCTTAATGCATCGAAAAAATATCGCCAAGTTAAAAAAAATATCGCCAAGTCCAAAAAATATCGCCAAGTTAAAAAAATAAAAATGTAAAATGAATATCGAAAAATTAAAAATTTGAAAGTAGGGTATTGAGATGGGGAATTTGTGTGTCGGTCTGTCGGTCGGTCTGTCGGTCTGTCGGTCTGTCTGTCCCCCCCTAATAACTTTTGAATGAACATTCCGATTTGGACAAACTTTTTTTTGTTGGAAAGATCTCGGCGAGTACAGCTCATTCCCATATTTGATTTTTTGATTTGAACAATTTTTGGTTCAACTTTGAGCCGTTCAAATAACCGGTCCCGCGATACTAACTTTTTAATGAACAGTCCGATTTGAACAAACTTTTTTTTGTTGGAAAGAACTTTTCAAGGATACTTCATTCCCGTATTTACATTTCCGATTTGAACAATTTTTCGTTCAACATTGAACCGCTCAAGCAAGCTGTCACCCCTAATAACTTTTGAGTAAACAGTCCGAAAAAAAATGACTGACTGTGCAGACGATTTTTTGTTTATTTATTCATTTGTTTTATTGAATTTATTATTATTATTATTATTATTTTTGGCAGACGATTTTTTTTGTAACAAAAATGTTTCATTCACTAGGGCATTTTATTCTTTATTTATATTTAACAACTGGCAACGGATTAAAAGTGAAATTCGAGACATTTTATCAACGGACGAGTTTTTTTTTTTCTTTTTTTTCTTTTTTTTTTCTTTCTTTGCTAAAATGTGTTTGGATGTACTTTGTACTTTTAATTTTTTTTTTGAAAACAATTGAGGAATTTTTCTACGGAAGAACTGTAACAGTTACATTCTTTAAAAGGTGCGGCAAAACTTTATTTATTCATTTATTTACTTTTTATGTGTCTATTTCATCTGATGAGAGAGGTATATTTTGCTTTTAGAAATCAGCCTCAAGTGCTAAAAAGGTATGTTTGACATAATTTTTAGTCTTAGATAATCAAGAGAATAATGATCAGATGCTAGAATGCCGATGTCGATGTACGGGAAAGTAGGCTCGTTTAGTTCTTGACAGAACTTCTTGTTTTCTAATGTTTAACTTAACAATTTATCAAATAATGACGAAAAGTAGCCCTTAATGCTAACGATATTAACTAAGCGGGGAAAAAAAGGATTACATTCAAAAATAAACATGAAGGAATTTTTTTTTTTTTTTTTGAGTTTACAAAAGAACTCTTCAAATTTGACCCACAAGTAATTAAGGTTTCATTGCCTGGGAGGTTTTGACGTTTTTTTAAAATTGTTTCCAAACTTTATGACGCCAAAGACTAACAGCAACTGCATCTAAATTGAATCTGTGTTACCTAAATTGTTAGTACAAAAGCAATTATAGTCAAAAATTTAGTGCTCGTGTCAGTAAATACAATTTTTAAATGTGCAATAAAATGCTATTTAATCTATAAAAAGCAATTATTCTTCCTAGGCACTTTTTTTTAATTTAGAGAAAGAGTAATGCTTTTCCCTTCTCGAAACTAACATTAAATATCTCCGAAATTTTAAGCGTAATTCCGAAAAATGCAAATAGACTTATTTCAATTATTAACTCGACAGAAGTCCCTAGAGGATTTGAAGCTTGGCTAAACTTACTTCGTACAAAAAAAAAAAAAAAAAAAAAAACATATCTTGTTGACGATTTGAAAGGTTGAATTTAAAATTGAATTTTATACAATTGGACAAACATTATGCAAAAAAAGGAAACATTTTAGGTATATTTTTCTGCCTTTGCAATTTGCAAAAAAAGGGAGAGGGGACTTAATTGCACATTGTTTTTAAAAAAAATCCAATTTCGATAATTATTTATAAATTTAACATTATATGCTCAGTTTGTTTTCTGGTTATGTTTTAAGTTGTAGCTTTCGTCAGAGAAAAAAATATCTTGCTTGAATGCATTGCATTTGACCATCTGTTGCTTGCATTACTTTTCAGCTGAAAAATTCATCCAAATTTAATTTGCGACCATCTTTTATTCATAAAACATTACATGTAATGCATATATTTATGCAATCATGCTTAATAACTGGAAATTAAGGCTACAAGGGAGTCTTAAAATGCGAAAAATTGACCAAAATTTTGATTTTTCATTTTTTTCTTAAAATTAATCTCTGAACTGTGCGTAATTCATAGCAAAAAAATTTTTTCAATTCGTACTATTTTTACCGAAGTTATAAGCTATTCTTTCTGTATTCTGTTAGTACATTTGTAACCAAATGTTTCATTTAAATGCGTATATCTCAGAATCGTAAAATTTAAATTCATGCGTATCTTCCAAATGCTCCCTGTAGTTCAATATATGTTTAATCACTCTGAGTTTTTTTCAGCTTGATCAAAATATACAAATAAAAAAAAGTTGGGGAGCAAATTTTCAGTATTCTCATTTCTTTTTTTTTAAATCAGCTTTAAATCCAAATTTTATTGACGTTTTTCAGAAAAATTGGAAATTTTAACAAGAACTCAGTTTTTGACACATTTTTCCCTAAATATTGTGGTTAATGAAGTTTTGCTCCCCAACTTTTCTTTAAATATGAAATAGGCATTTAGAAAAATTGAAAGAATCAAGTTTTTAAAAAAATTGGTCTGCATGGAGTGGTTTTTGCGGTTCAAATATTTACGATTAAAATACAGTATTCTCTGTATTTCAAAAACTATTCAGAAATTTACAACAAAACTTTATACATTACTTCCTCTCATAAGGGTCTAAAACTCATAAAAAATTCAGAACTGTATCTTCAAAATTGAAAAAAATGATTTTCATACTCCATTGTAGCCTTAAGTGGAAATTCAAAGTTTGGAAAAAATTGTGACTCATGTAGTATTTTGAAATTATGTTGAAAAACATTTTAAATTTTAAATTTCAAAAAAAAAATATTCACTGTTTTTACACCAATTTTTTTATGCTTTTAGATGTAGTAAATATACAAACATACAAAGTTTTACACTCATATATATATCAATAATTGAAAGAAATATATTTTTGTGTTCACTGTAGCCTTAAGACTTCACTTCCTGTTAAAATTCAAAATGCTTTTAAGTCCGCATAAGTATTGCATTTAACTATTAAAAACTTGAAACACAAACTAATTTCGCTTAGTTAGGGCTAACATAAGGAATACTTCTGAGATTATGCATTTATTAAAACAAATTCAAGCGGGCTTGTAATAAACTTGTCTGAAGAGGAAATATAACATTATAAGACATTTCAGAAAAAATCCATTTTACTAAATCATATTTCGTATTCCGTGTCATGATTCACTAATTATCTTTTCAATCGTTTTCCATGACGCATTGAAACGAACTTTTAATTTACTCATTTTATAGACGTTCCATGTGCATTAAGAAAACTAGCTTAAAAAACAAAGAAAAATAGAAGCAATTAGGCAAATTACTGCGAGAAGTTCTGTAAAATTATCTGTTTTCTTTTTTTTAATTGCAAATCGAGCTTAATTTATACGACATAAAAAAAGAGATTAAAGTACGTATTATAACTAAAAATGCAAATTTTTAAATTTGTACAGCGATATTTCAGTTCTAATTTAAAATTCAAGCTGCGTGTTTTTTAATTATGAGTACAAGAGTCATCACATTTTTAAGCATGTGCGTGAATAATATTTTTAGAAATGAAACGCTGAAACTTTAGCAGCAATCATAGAGTTTCGTTTATAACTTCTACTTCAGGTGACATAGTTAATTTATTATTTATATTTTAAAGTAATAACCTTTTGGGCAGTATAATGCATTCAACTACTAACTTGATTTCTAATTATAAGCAATTTTATGATAATACAATTGATTTGCATGATCCAAACTCCTTTATTTAGAAATTTAAATTAGTATATATATTTTTTCTCTGTTCGTGAATAAGTTGTTTACACTTTTCCGGAGTTATGAAGTAGTTAAAATATTTAAATGGATCTTATTTCTGTTATAAATATGTAAGTTCGTTTAAGTCAAGTCAAAGAAAGAAAAGAAGAACGAAAACGCATAAACAAAGGCTTAATGCATTATACGAACATTATTAAAAGCAAAAAAAAGAAATAAAGAAAAAGCTAAAAGTATATTGAAAAAAAAGAGAAATAAATGCATTTTAAGCAACAGTTTTAGTCTGGGTAAATTTGTGTCTAACCTGGCCCTCAGCTATAAATTTTGAGAAGATAATTGGGTTTTGTTTTTTTTTTCTTTTAAAACATCTTCACATCGCAGTCTTACACTTCATTTTTTATTCGATTTTTTTTTTCTGTATACTTTGTAAGTTGAGTTAATTTAAACGCCTATAATTAATTTAATTAAATAAATAAATTCTGAACTGTATTAAAGAAATTTAATGGCAAAATGTCATTGATGTAGGACATATTCTTAATTTTATTTATTTATTTTTTTCATGACTCAAAAGAAAAAAACATTTTGCAAAATTTTATATCCTTAATTAAAAGAAGGATTAGCTCTTAACAATGTATGATTGAGAATAATTTCAACGCACATTATTTTTAAAGAGAGTCTTTTATTCAATGACTTAAAGGCTAGCTTTTAGTGGTAAAATAATGACCTATAACACTAAGCCTGTGAAAATTTTTAAAGAACTTAATAATTTTGAACTAAAATGCAGATTTAATTGAAGAGCATTTTCTGTAAAAGAAGTTTTGATAAAAAGTACGATAAAAAAAAATACTACCACACATCTAAATGGACTCTATATTCAAGTTTCTCCAAATATTGTACAGCTAGCGGTAACCTATAGTGTTTTTGATATGAAAATGACCGAAATATTCTCAAATCGTCAACAGCTGGTCGCCAAATCAATCGTCAAGCCTTGCAATATAACCCACACTTACGCTGTTTTCATCAACATATCTTCATCTTTAAAATGTTTAAAATACCACTTCTTAATATTCCTAAACCCTCTTTTTACAAACTATCAAACTTTCACGATCTTTCCAAAGCATAACATCATTTATAGACAGAACTATAGCGCTTCAAAACAAAGGACAGATATATGAATCACCCTGTGTTAACTACTGTTAAAATGATAAAATTATGTGTCTCCTCAATGCACAAAAACTTCAGTCTACTATGCCAATTTATGTTGTTAAACTGTCTGGTTATATTATATATCATGTTTTTTTGCAACTTTAAAATAAAAACGCAGGCTAAATTCAGTAGAAACATAATTAAAAATTAAATAACATACTCAAAAACAAGATTTCCACGAACTATACATTGATAAAATGGTTACAAGATTTTATCTGCTTATAAAACAAATAATTTTTATACGTTACTACATAAAACTTTTGCGTGGCAACAAAAACAGACAATGGGAAAGAAATTTATATTTCATCGGGAAAACAATGCAACGCAATAAAAGTTCCTCAACAAAACGCAACCCCTACTTCGTTGTGCATTTAAATTAAATGTATCGCAGTATGTGTTTTCTAGACGATACGTTACTGTGGATATGTATTAAAATGCTTTTTTTTTATAAACAGAAAGCAAGGTAAATATAAAAACAAATGAAAGAAAATCATATGCAAATATATTTTTTTCAATTTCTAATGTTTAAAGAGTTTATATTTCTTGAAGGTCTGAATGCTTTGGGAATTGAAAACGTTTTTCAGTTGAGAAAACAGCAGATGATGTTTTCTAACAGAGTATTACATTCGTTTTCGCATTTTTTTAATCATACAATAAAGGGAATTTCGAAAAAAAAATATGATTTATTGAAGAAGCAAAAATTGCTTGTGCACACAATTATGAAAATAACATAATTAAATTCCAAATATGCAAATAGACGAAAAATAAAGCGTACTCCTTAAATGCAAAATTTCTAGAAAAAATGAATACTTTTCCCATTTTGTACTATATACTTACTTAAATTATTTATTAGGTTGTTTTTTATACGTTATTTAATTAAAGATTATATGTAGGTATGCGTACTAGGGTGTCCCGAAAAAATCGAATTTCTACGAAGCACTTAGCCTTAGTGCGGAAAATTTGTGACTCCCCAACAGTAATTACTGGGTAAAGTTTCTTGACTCTGAGTTAATGCCTTCTGCTCTGGCAAGAGGCTTGAAGTTTAGAGATTTTTAGAAAAAAATCGAAAAAAGAGAAAATTAACAAAATATTTTAAAATCCACAGAATGTTAAGCCTTAGTGCTGAAAATTTGTCACTTCCTAACACTAATTACTGAGAAAAATTTCGTGACTCTGAGTTTATACCTTCTGCTCTGGCAGGAGGCTTGGATTTTAGAGATTTTTAGAAAAAATAAAAAAAAAAAGAGAAAATTTACAAAATATTTAAAATTTCACCGAATGTTAAGAATTAGTGCAAAAAATTTGTGACTTCCTATCACAAATTAATTTCGTACAATTTTAAGTCTGTGAGCTAATTACTTAGGCTCTGAAAAAAGGCCTGAAATTAGAGAATTTCGTAAAAAAATTCTTAAATGCGAGTTACATATAACAAAGCTGCTACATACCTAATAGGCTCCAATATTTAGAATTTTTATCGCCTGAATCATCATCACTCATCAGAGGTAGTCTGACAACATCAGACTACCTCTTGAACCGAAATGGGCTCCTCTTCTTTGTTTATATGGTTAAGTCTATAAGGAAGTCAAGTGTTTTAAATATTGGTTCGAAGTCGTATGGCGTGTTTTTCGTATTATTGCAATGTGTCTAAATCGAAACGCTCAATTTTTTTCCCCAAGAGATATTTCAAAATGGGCAATTTTTAGGTATACTAAACACTTTGACTGCATGCTTACCCATGAAGATGTTATAAAATGTTGTATGCATGGTAGACGAATATTTTCTCTCTTCAGAGATGGCTAGTAATAAGCAGCCTAGCTGTTCAAGAAAAACACAGAATACTTATTTACTGAATTTTTGTTGAATATTGGTGAAGACTGTGTTCCTGCATTCCACATCCCGAAGCTTAACTTTGAAGCTGCAGATTATGTTAGTTTGATAGACTGGAACAATTGCAAAATAACGCCTCTACCAGTTCTCCGCAATTTTCCTTCAGACAATCGTCGAAATATGTTGGTTGTTGGAGTTCCATGCGAAAAATGGAAGTTTATTCAATTCCCTGGCCACACACAGGCCATTGAACGCATCGTGAAGTTAGTTTCGAAGGCATCAAATCAAGTATGTGGCAAAGAGAAAAGAGACGAGTTTATTTTGGCTGCTTGGCTGCTTTAAAATCACACAGAAATATGCCTGCATTTCAGCATAAAAGCGATTAGAAATTACAGCTATACATGATGTCTCTGTAACTGCAAATTCTACAGCGTGAACTGTACGTTATGAAGTTTTTAAAACGCATAATTGATAAGATTTAAACCCATTCTGTAATTTTTTCTTTAATGCATTAAAATCTTTATGAAAAGTGCAGTTCTAATTTTTTTAATACTTGTTTTGAGATTTTCTAACTGCATAATTACTTTAATGTCTAATCGACCTCATTTCTACATGTAATTAGATTATAACTAAATACACCTCTTTTGAGCTTTTTTATTAAAATCTTTAGGGCTCTTTTGCCTAAAATTGAAGTCTTTTGCCATAGCGGAAGACATTAACTCAGAGTCACGAAATCTCGCCCGGATATTAATCTATTGGATTGGATTCTTTTACTTGAAATTCAAGTCTTTTTCTATAGCGGAAGATATTAACTTAGAGTCCTGAAATTTTGCTCTGATATTAGCGTTAGGAGGTCACAAATTTTTTGCATAATTCTTAACATTCGGTGAAATTTAAAATATTTTGTAAATTTTCCCTTTTTTCGATTTTTTTCTAAAAATCTCTAAAATCCAAGCCTCTTGCCAGAGCAGAAGGTATTAACTCAGAGTCACGAAATTTTTCTCAGTAATTAGTGTTAGGAAGTGACAAATTTTCAGCACTAAGGCTTAACATTCTGTGGATTTTAAAATATTTTGTTAATTTTCTCTTTTTTCGATTTTTTTCCAAAAATCTCTAAACTTCAAGCCTCTTGCCAGAGCAGAAGGCATTAACTCAGAGTCAAGAAATTTTGCCCAGTAATTACTGTTGGGGAGTCACAAATTTTCCGCACTAAGGCTAAGTGCTTTGTAGAAATTCGATTTTTTCGGGACACCCTAATGCGTACTCAATGTACTATTCATTTAGCAAATCCAATTTTTTAATTAAAATTACTAACATTCTTGAATATCAATGTACTACTAAAAATGATTATACAAATTACTCCAACAGACCAGAATTTTTTTATTGTGTCAGCGCAAATCATTTGTCTTCCACTAATGGTCAGAATACCATTACTTTTTATTCTTTTTTAATTGCATTTTGTCTCTTAGGTGACTCTTAAATGACACTAACTATTCTGTATAAAGCTCATCAGAAATAGTTTTTGCGTAATTTTAGAAGCACCAATTTTGATTACCTCAAAAGCTGCTTGTTGCTTTAATATCAGACAACGTTAACTATAGAATTTTTATTGTTCAGGAGAAGGACAAAACTACTTTTTATTAATCTAGTTTGCTGATACTTCTAAATTAATGAATGGGTATTAGCTTGAATTTAATGGTGTGTCGTTTTGATGGCCATATCTCATACTAAGAACGAATTATGTTTTTGAATGTCATAGAATATTTTCTGAAAGTGAATTACTTCTGTAGATTTTTTTGTATAATATTCAGGTGAACTTATTATTTTTTATTTTTCACTTGCAAAAATCTGCACTAACCGCAGTTAACTAGATGTGTCGTAGCATTAATACAAATCTTGTGTTATAATGGATTTATGGAGCAAAGCTAGAAAATATTGCTATTGTTTTAAATATTGAGATACGTAACGGCATAACATAAAATGTAACATATGTCCATCAAATTTTAGCTTTTAGCAAAACTTTTCCTAAGTAACACGATCTTATATAAGGAGTATATGATAAAATAACTGCAGGAAATGCCTATTCAACTAAGTTTAACTATGCAAATGATAATATAATGCATCTTACAGATCCTTATGTTATCTCTACATGGATTTATATGCCTGTAGTCCTCCAGAATGATCCTCGTGATTTGTGGATCACGAAGTGTTTATGCTTCAATAATGTCCTTTATGCTCCTTATAGAAATAGTGTAGACATACGAGGCGCATTCAAAAAGTAGAGGTTTGGTCACAGAAAAATATATACTTGTAAGAAACACGTTCTATTGTCACATTTAGTTCGGTGCTAACTTACTAACGCCGTTCACTTATTAGCATTTTTCCTACTACTGTACCAACTTTATCCCTTCTGTATAGAAGCTTGCCGCCTGAGAGTTAAACAACTTGACAACGGCGTTTTTGTGTCCTTATTCGGTTTCAAAACGTTGAATACTGAGTCAGTTTCAAATTCAAGAAGATTAAGTCGTCGCTAGGTGCAAGGTCGGGATTGTACGGTGTTTGGTCAAAAAGTTTCTAACGAAAATCTTGAATTTTCTCCTTGGTTTTGGCAGCAGTGTGAGGACGCGCGTAATCGCGGAGGAGGATTATCCCAGGTGACAGTTTCCCACAGGCTTTGTTTTGGATCGCATTTATCAATTTGTCGACGAATCACAGAACGCACTTCACAGTTGGCGGAATCAATGATCTTCGCGGTCATTGTTCTTTGCATTCACGGGCAACAATATAACTTCAGAATCAAAACAAATGACGCTGTAGCTTTGCAATGAGTCAGTTGATGGCGCTGCAGTAGTAAAACTGTGCTCCGAAAAGAACCATTATTTAAATATACTTAATGAACGCACCTTGTACGTGCTGACAATATGTGCAGACTCTTTGCGACAGCAGTAATCTCGGATGATATTACAAGCAGTTCGATTAAGGGGTCGTACTAAAATTTTGCTGCAAAAATTCCCGAGGAAGCAACGAGACTGATCTTACTGCTGTAGTGAATTTTCTACTGAAACTTCTCGCAGCAGTTCAGTGTGGCTAAAATGCAGCATATTTGGGGCTCAAATTTCCTTATCATAACCCAATTCTGAAGTTTTTTTCAGCTAACAAGACAACATGTCCTCACTCTACATCTAAACTCTAGTAAGTTGTTGCTAGAAATATCTAGTAAGTTGTTACCAGTGAAGTGGCAATTACTAAGAAATTGCAGTTAATGGAGAGGAGAGCAAGGAATCTATATTGACCAGAATATTCAACTCTAGGTTAGACACTCGAACCACATATTTAATTTTTATCAGTTGGAATTTTGGTCGAAAAGCTCGTTTGGCTGTTTGGCAGATCAAACAAACCTTACTGTCAATTCAGGGGGGGTGGATTAGGAACGCAGGTGATAAATATTTATAGTACATACTTCATTTCTTAAGAAAAAATCTCTTCTTAAATTCCTATGTGACGTTTACATTGCGTTCCATTGCATTAGCATGTCTATAAAAGCTCTTCCAGACATTCGTCCTATCATATAAGTTTCTTATACTTATTTTTTTTCTTGCGTAATCATGCCACCAAGAGAAAAAGCTGAGTTAATTGTCAATCAAGAATATATATTGTTAATATCAATAGATTAAAAAGTTTGATGAAGCTGTAAGAGAAAACTGTTTCGCAGATATGACATTTCTATGATGGGGGAACGAACTGTCTATGGAAGGACGAAATATTCAAATTTATTCGAATTAAGTTATATTGAATAGGTTTTTTATTATCTTAACAAAATATATCTTGCAGTTAAAACTAAAACTTGAACATGTGTCACATTTTTCCGCTATAGTCGGTGCAATACCAGGGGACACAATTATTTCCCTAACGGGTTAGTTTTTTTTCTGTGTTCGATATCATTCTCATAAAGCTTTAACCTGCTTTAAAAACATTTAACCGTGTTCATTTTACTAACTACTGCAGTACAACTAGATGACGTTTTTTGAAAATTTTAAACAATTCTTAAAAAAAACGAGCTTTTCTGTCGAAAAACACTTTTATTCTCTTTGTCCATTTTCATTTTCAAGAAATAAATCCACAAAATCTAAAATTCTTAAATAGCAGTGGCTACTAAAAATAAAACTTCCCTACATGTGTAAAGCAACAATAAAAGACATGTGCGGCACCCAAAGTTTTAAATTCTTTTCTCATTTTTAATGATGCATATTTTTGTCATAAAATCAAAAGCAGTGTCATATATATTTTAAATAAATAAATATTTCGCGGAAATCAATAAATATCCTTCACTTTTCATGACAAAAACATAAAAATAGGAGCAAATGATTTTTTTTCAAAGCCTTCTTTAAAAGTAATAAAATTCCATCCAATGCTTTAATATTTCAGCCATTTTTCGTCCTTGTAACTCTGAGAGTTTATGGTTTGGAAGTTTTGATTATTCCAATTTCGTTTATAGAATAGTAAAAAACACAGCGGGGGTATACTTTTGCGTCTTTTAGAGTTATAATCCCCGAACGTGAAGAAGTAAATTTGAAACTTCCAAGAAAAGTATTTATTTTTCATTAAACTGATGGACCACATAGAACCTTTTATTCTCATTTTCTTCCAATGTAGTCTTGTTCTACGGAATAAAAATGTAATATATTCCAGGAATTTAGCTTTCTCTTCGATGCTGCTTTATTTTTATGTTGAATGCTCAGAACTTTTTTTGCTGCATTTCTGAGAATTGCAAGGAAGTTTATTTTGGATATCGAACAAAAAAGTTTCCTTCAAAATCGGTATTATTTTCTGAAGGACTGTAGTTTTTGTTCTTACATTTGTAAAATTTTTAGAATTGTTTCTCCGAGCGCAAGTTTTGATTTCACAACATTTCGTGTATATCAAATGCTTTTCTTTTTTCATTCAGATTCCAGGAAAGATTGGGGCATACAGAACAATGCTCAAATAAATTTCTGATAGAGCAATACATACGTAGAAGCAGCCTGTTAGCAATGATGTTTTTGAGTGGTTTCCTAAGGAAAACAACAAAACCAAATACATTTTTACATATTAAACTCGTAACATTTTAAATATAACTATAAATACATCTGAAGTTTAACGAACGTTCCTTGCTTGTTTCTTTCTTTTTTCTAAACATCCAGGAGGCCCCATAACACCTACGGCCCTAAAACCTCGCACTAAATTCGAACGTACTTCAGTGGTCAGCATCTCGAAGCCACTTTTCTAAATTTCAAATTGGTTCTTTTTGAATAATTTTTAAGGTATTTTTGCCTAGTAGAGGAGGAAAATTCCCCTAATAACTAGTACCACATTATTTTTTCGGATCTCCCCCCCCCCCTAAACTAGAAGAAGTTTTTACAACTTCTCTCAATCAGTTAGATCAAGATATATAAGCGATAGATTGAATTCAAATTACTTTTCATAAAGCAAAAAGTTCAGAAATCTTTTCGCCAAGGCCATGTTCGGAAATCTAAATCTGTTTACTCAGGGTTTTTTTTTCTTTTTTTTTGTGGGGGGTGGGAGGGGGGCTTTATGCAAACGTCTTTTGTCACTGTTCATACATTGAGCACACAAGTAAAGCTTTTTTATTTTCTCTGACCTATCCTTTATTGTGATGCTCAAGCGTTCTATAAAATCCAAAATATTACAAGGCACCTGCTGCTTGAGATTAATGCACGATATTTTTTTTTTTTTTAATTACAATAGAAACAAGGAAATGCGTACTACAATGAAAAAAAAAAAAACAGTATATGTTTTAACCTGTTAACTGGGTATGATGAAATATTTCGTCATACATAAAAGCCTATAGCAATGGGCATGACGAAATTTTTCGTCATGGAAATTAATCGTAATATACTTAACGCATCACGTTCTGCGTTGTTCTTATCTATTAAATCTTAGAGTGGTTATATACATGCCATCATATTGTCGATGCGTCATGAATGTTCATGTTCTTGTAATCTGTAACTTGAGCGCTATTAACGGGAAAACGGGCGCTTGATCTATACTTCGAGCTGCCACAATTTGAATTCATTTTAGTCTGCATTTCAGTATCTTACATGTTAGTAATAACTTTCTGATTTGAATATTCTTATTGTGAATTTCAGTGTTTTATACATTTTTATTAGTAATAAATTTATGACTTAAGTACTTTTTATTTTCTACAAAATATGGCTAAAAATATAAAATATTTTATCAAAATAAATAAAAATCATAAGTTAAAAACGATATTCTTTTATTATTTGAGGTGTGATATTACTTATCGCTGCGAAAGAAAAGTTCCCATTATGAAACGAGTTGAGCAATAGCTAATTCCCCTGTTAACAGGTTAAGTAGATGATTCAAATATACTGAAACGCATATTTTTGTTAAATAAATTAAATTTTATACAAATAGAAATAGTGAAAATCGTTGTTAGAAATGCATTTTACTTGGAATGTATAACTCTAAAAATTGCCTTAATTCTTAAAACGTATTTGTTAAAAGATAAAAATGCTTCGGTTTATTACTTTTACTGTTGAAAACCGTCTGACTGAAACTGCTTTATCTTCAATTATTTCTAATTTTTTACATTTGTTATGAATAAAAAACTATCTAACTGTTAGAACTTAATCAACACTATCGGTTTTATGTGAGCCGTTTTTATATTTGTTAAGAAAAGTACTAATCTTGGGAAGCTTTGAAAATATATTTTGAATGAATATCTATTGTTTAAAAATATTACATAAGTTGCTTAGATTTGTTATCCACTATAAAGCAAGAAATATTGCTAAAATGAAGAAAATAAATAAATAAAAATAACTTATGTTTGAATAAGCTGGATTAAGTTTTAGTAACAATGGATATTTCAAAAGCTGTTTAATAATTTCGTTTTTTAATTGTTTTCCATGTTTAAATTAAATCCAAATTTATCAATATGTTAAATTAAAAAAAATAATAATAATAATCAAATTGGTACAATCCACATAAATAAAACAAGAAGTTCTGTCAAGAACTAAACGAACCTACTTTCCCGTACATCGACATTGGCATTCTAGCACCTCATCAATATTCTCTTAAGGCGAGTGCCTACGTGCGGGACCATTTTTTTGAAAAAACATATTATTTAAGTTTTATTTGCTATTTTTTAGTAAAGTAGTGCATAAATATAATAAAAAAATGCATAAAGTACTTCTTGTAAACCTCCTTTTCAAAATAATTGGTTAGTTTGAAGTAAATTTCAATGAAATTTAACCAATACGGTTAACGCCGTACATAAAATTCTATTGCAGCTATCATATTTTGCTTTGCACACTAGGTTCATATGATAGTTTTCTTCAAACTCAGCTAAAATTTTAAGAATTGGATCAAATTTAAAATAATTATGAAGTTTTCTAATTTTAATAAAAACGATTTAAAACAAAAATACTATTCTCATCTACTGAAATAGCTACAAATGACAAAATATTTAATGTACATTAAAAATTTTAGCTGAGTCAATTCATCATAACATACTAAACATTCACTGAAAATTTTGTCAAGATATTTTTATTATTACACAAGATATTGTGCTAACCGTGAGGAATTTGCTCGAAAAATAAATTGTGAGAAAATCGCATTTAAAGTATAATGTTAGAGTAAAAAAGTATTTTCAAGCAATTTAATTGTCTAAAAGTCTCCACTCTTATAGGTTACAACTTCCTTATCATCATCTTGCACACCTTTTCTCTTTCGGCGAGCTCGAACAATTTTACGCTCAGCTTTTGTTGAGGGTAGAGATTGTCTATTCGCGTTATAAAGTCTCGAACGATCAAAGAGTTTCAACCCTTCTAATGCAAAGCAACCAACATTTATTTCCAATTTATTCAACACACTTAATATTCCTGCTCCACCTTCATTAAATTGAAGCACAGCTACATATGCTCCAAATTTCAAGGTTTGGAGCTCCACGAAGTGTTGTTTCGGAATTATATTCCATAACAAGCCATTGAAACTTTCATTCGCGTTTTGGGTCAGTCCATGCAAACATTTTTTCAACAAGTTTTGGTCACACAGTTGCATGTACACAGGCTTGATAACATTTATAACTTCCTGGGGAAGTCCAGCAACTTTATTGTTGTATGTTTTCCCTAGAGCCTCAGCCTTCCGATACTTGCACCAGCTGTCCTCGCCCGCTGGACACTGTCCATGCATAGCTAGTGAGTTACTGGAACAGCAGTGGAAAAATGCTGCAATGACTGCAGACTGCATGTTTTCCAGGCTATTGACATGACTGCGAATGGCAATTCCATAATAGTTTTGCAGCTTATCGATGAAAGCATCTGTCAATTTGCCTTTTCCCCCCAGTCCTTTCTTCGACTTTTTCAATTTCCGCAATCGACTGCCGACACGCTTCTGAACATGGCCAATACATTCTAGTTTGGTAACAGTTTTAGAGCCATACACATTTTTTACTGCTTCATAAGCTTTTGAATCTCCGTCTCCATAGTATTTCATATATTGCAAACTTCTTGTGTTGCTTGACCGTTCGAAAATTCGGTAAGCACCGACAACTTCCATGCTAGAAGAAGAGCCTGCGTGGTTTCGGCAAACATGTTCAATAGCATGATGGCTTGATGAAGGCTTGCATATCCTGCAAAAATTCGACATTACTTCAATGTCCAATACTTTTCCGGTATCAACTGATATGGAGCTGACGCAGCCATTGTGTGATGAGTATCCCCTTTTCTGCCAGGTACCATCTACTGACACACCACAGCTCGTTGCACCTCTTTTTGTACCTTTTAAACGTTTAATGTCTTTCGCACACTTTTCCATATTGTCAGTAGCTGCTTTAAACGCAGCCTGTTGAAGTTGTACTTCTTGCCTTCTGAAAGTAGTTTTGCTCAGAAAAGGCAAGTTCAGCATGCAGAACAGCTTCTTGCCCCCAATATATCCTTTTCCAATTAAGCGAAGTGCAAGTACCACAACAGTGTTCAACAGGTTTTTGTTGTTAATTTTTTCAGTTGAAGAAAATCCTTTTGTGAATTTGCATTTCTGGCAACTTACAGATAAGTTCGAAACCAAACCAAATCTTGAGTCCTCATCAAGTTTTAACTCCTTAGTGAGGCACTTAGGGCAACAGAGCAGTGCAAATACGGAAATTAAAGTTTGCAGATCCACTATACGATTTCCGGACAGTTCAGGATTATTTTCAGACGTATTTTCTTCTGAAAATATAATGCCATCTCCTAGTTTGGAAGAGCTTGCAGTTATCACAGGATCACTGATGACAACAGGGTCAGGAACAGTCTCTACATCTTCTTCGACAGTGACGTTTGTATATCGATTCCCAGGAAATTTTCGCTTTTTGGAACGATAAGACTTCTTATGTCCCATATTTAAAGACTAAAATTCAAATAACAACTAAAATTTCCTCGCAAAAAGAATTTATTTCAGTGAAAAAACGCCAAGAAAAAGGGAAATCCAAAACGCAAATCAAAAGGTAAACAAAAGCTCAGAAGAGTAAGGATGTTGCCAATTTGGACCAAGAAATCAATAAATAAAACCTAAAATAGTAAAGGCTGTACACTAGCAGCAATGCAAACAATTGTATTTGTCATTTAAAACAGAAAAATAGCAAAATATATAAGTTAAAACACCATTTTAAATAGACTTCCGGTTGCAGAAGTGCACTTCCGGTGAATTTTGGCAGGGGACAGCATTTTTTTAATTAGCCATAACTATGTTTCTATTTGACAGAAAACAAAAAGGAAAACAGTTTTAGAGAGAGAAATGTTTGAATTTTAAGATTTTCACAAAAAAAAGTTTTGGCCCAGATAGTCGAAATATGCCAATTTCTATGTAGGCAGTCATTATCTGAGACAGAAAATAATGTCAAACATACCTTTTTAGCACTTAAAGCTGATTTCTAAATGCAAAATATACCAATCTCATCAGATGAAATACACACGTAAAAAGTAAATAAACGAATAAATAAAGTTTTTTTGCACCTTTTAGGGAATGTAACTGGTATAGTTCTTCCGTATAAAAATTCCTCAATCGTTTTCAATAAATAAATAAATAACTAAAAGTACAAAGAACATACACAGAAAGGAAAAAAAATAAACTCGTTCGTTGATAAGATGCCTCGAATTTCATTTTTAATCCGTTGCCAGTTGTTTAATATAAATAAAGAATAAAATGCTCTCGCGAATGAAAAATTTTTGTTACAAAAGAAATCGTCTGCTAAAAAAAAATAATAATAAAAACAAAACAAATAAATAAATAAACAAAAAATCGTCTGCGCAGTCAGTCATTTTTTTTCTGAGCCTGCATTTCCGCCATGTTTACGGAGTCGAAGTCGGAATCAGTAATCACAGAAGATTATCCAGAAAAGTACTTTACATGCATTATTTATCCAAACCATTTCCTTACAAAATTAGTTTGAAGGAAATCTGCCTTTAAGCTCAGGATCTACATTTAACTTAAATTTCCCCGTAGGCGCTAATGTTAAGTTTTTTTCTGAACGGTTCAACTTTGAACGAAAAATGGTTCGAATCAAAAAGCGAACTATGGGAATGAGAATCTCCGAGATCTTTCGAACAAAAAAAAGTTTATTCAATTCGGACGGTTCACTTAAAAATTATTAGGTGGGGAAAGGTTGCTTGAACGGCTCAATGTTGAACGAAAAAATGTTCAAAATTTAAATATGGTAATGAAGTATCCTTGCTGAGATCCTTCGAACAAAAAAAAAAGTTTGTTTAAATCTCACTGTTCACTCAAAAGTTATTAGGGGCTAGTTTGAAGGGAGCTTGTTTGAACGGTTCAATGTCGAACGAAAATTTGTTCAAATCGAAAATGTAAACACGGGAATGAAGTATCCTTGATAAGATCTTTCCAACACAAAAAAATTTTGTTCAAATCGGACAGCTCATTAAAAAGTTAGTATCGCGGGACCGGTTGTTTAAATGGCTCAAAGTTGAACCAAAAATTGTTCAAATCAAAAAAGGAATGAGCTGTACTCGCCGAGATCTTTCCAACAAAAAAAAAGTTTGTTCATATCGGAATGTTCATTCAAAAGTTATTAAGGGGGACAGACAGACAGACCGACAGACGCACAAATTCCCCAACTCAATACCCTACTTTCCAATTTTTAATTTTTCAATATTCATTTTTCTTTTTTATTTCTTTTTGACTTTTTTTTTGGATTTGGCGATATTTTTTTGACTTGGCGATAGTTTTTAGACTTGGCGATATTTTTTGATGCATTAAGCCACTTTTAATGCTTTTTAGTCTTTCTTTTACTTTTAACGGGAAAGTTGGCTAACGAAGAATATGTATGTTTGTGCGTGTGTGTGTGTTTGTGTACCTTATACAAATCCACAGTTTGAGTCGGATCTGGACAAAATTTTGCAGGCAGATATTTGGACATCCGGGAAGGATTATAGGGTGATTTTTGAGCGGGAAAAAAGTACCAATCCGTTCAAATTTCGAATAAAGGACTACAAAATGGCTCTTTCTACTTCAAAATGGCTCTATCTAGCGAAATACTTATCTGATTTTCTCGATCTTGGTTTCATTCGAAAGAACGCAAAAAATACCTTTTAGGAGAGTTTCCTTCCGAGGGATTTCAAAACCACTAATCGATATCTCCATCCGGAAGAAAGATATGGGAATTTGAAAATTTGGAAATATCCATTTTAAAATGGATTTATAACAAGATGTTCTGTCAAGAACTAAACGAGCCTACCTTCCCGTACATCGACATCGGCATTCTCGCATCTGATCATTATTCTCTTGATTATCTGAGACTTAAAATTATGTCAAACATACCTTTTTAGCACTTAGAGCTGATTTCGAAAAGCAAAATATACCCCTTTCATCAGATGAAATAGACACGTAAAAAGCAATTAACGAATAAATAAAGTTTTGTCGCACCTTTTAAAGAGTGTAACTGTTACAGTTCCTCCGTAGAAAAAATCCTCCATCGTTTTCAAAAAAAAAAAAAAATAATAATAATAATAATAATAATAATAATAATAAAATAAATAAATAAATAGATAAAAGTACAAAGAGCATCAAAATACATTTTATCAAAGAAAGAAAAAAAAACTCGTCCGTTAATAAAATGTCTCGAATTTCACTTTTAATCTGTTGCCAGTTGTTAAATATAAATAAAGAATAAAATGTTCTCGTGAATGAAAAATTTTGTTACAAAAAAACATCGTCTGCCAAAAAATAATAATAATAACTAGCTGCGTGGCCCGGCGTTGCACGGGCTGTAATGTAGTGAAGGCAGTTTGAGAAAACTACTCGCCACCAAGGCGGTTCGCCTTTAAAGAAATGAGGAAAGTTTAAACAGTTTACTCGTCGTCAAGGCGGCTCGCCTTTACTGTAGCGAGGAAAGTTTCAATTCACTACTCGCCGCCAAGGCGGCTCGCCTTTAAAGTACCAAGGAAAAGTTTAATAAACTACTCCCCGCTAAAGCGGCTCGCTAAAAAGCTTTCCTGCATCAAAGAATCAATTGAATTATTTGCTCATGCTTCCTCAAAAATAAAGACGATGTCAAGTAGCGCATACTTAGCACTCTCCCTAAATAACAAATAAAATGCCTTACCAAAAACAATTATTTCCACACCGCTTTCTTCCTGTAAAATTAATTGCAAAATTCTAAACGAAAAAGTTCTTTTAATATTTGGATCGCAGCCAGAAAAAGTCCCTTCTAAAAACAGCAATTGCAATTTTATTTAAAAACACATTTTCAAAATGGTACCAGAGAAAAAATATGTCATTAATAATTAGAATAAAAACAATTGTTAGAACTTTGTTATAACACGTATTCAAAATGACAATGGAAAAAATAACACTCTTTCATTTTAAAAAGTTCAATTTAATTAACGTTTTAATTTAGGGCCGAATTCAAGTGAAACACCATTGCAGTCGCTTCGAGGCGATCGCATATTGCAACCGCTACTGTAAGTCGAATTCAAGTGAATTCGTTTCACTTGAATCCAAATTTTGGAATTTGCGATTGCATTGGTGAGTTGCGATCGTCCGTGTTTCACTTGAATTCCTGCCTTAAAATCGCAACGGAAAGAAATAAATATCTTGGAATTTTAAATAGTTCAATAATTTAATTAACGTTTTAATTCAAAATGGCAACGGTAAGAAAAAATGTCTTGGAAGTTTAATCATTTATTAGGCTTAATCGCTTTAAATTTGACTACTTATTAATTGATATCTTCGCTAATTAAAATCGTATAATTATATCAATTGAAACTAATGAAGCCTGAAAAATTACCTATCTATCGGTACCTGGTTCGACTTTCAGGTCATCGGCGTTCAGGAGAAAGAAGCGTGACATAGAAAGATAGTTAGAAAGAAAGATAGTTAGAAAGAAAGATAGTTAGAAAGAAAGATAGTTAGAAAGAAAGATAGTTAGAAAGATACTCAGTTTTTAATATAAGTAGATAATAATAATAAATAAAATAAAACAAATGAATAAATAAACAAAAAATCGTCAGCACTGTCAGTAATTTTTTTTCTGAGCCTGCATTTCCGCCATGTTTGCGGAGTCGGAATCAGAGTCCTCACAGAAGATTACTCAGAAAAGTACGTTACAAACATTAATTATCAAAACCATTTTCTTACAAAGTTAGTTTGAAGGAAATCCGTCTTTAAGTTCAGGATCAACATTCAACTTAAATTAACCGTAGACGCTAATGTTAATTTTTTTTTCTGAACGGTTCAATATTGAACGAAAAATGGTTCAAATCAAAAAGCGAAATATGGGAATGTATGGGAAAGCCTCTTCGAGATCTTTCAAACAAAAAAAAATTTATTCCATTCGGATGGTTCACTCAAAAGTTATTAGGTGGGGAAAGGTTGCTTGAACGGTTCAATGTTGAACGAAAAATGCTCAAATGGAAAATTTAAATACGGTAATGAAGTATCCTTGCCAAGATCCTTCGAACAAAAAAAAAGTTTATTTAAATCGGACTGTTCACTCAAAAGTGATTAGGGGTGACAGCTTGATTGAGCGGTTCAATGTTGAACGAAAAATTGTTCAAATCGGAAATGTAGATACGGGAATGAAGTATCCTTGATAAGATCTTTCGAACAAAAATAAGTTGTTCAAATCAAATTGTTCACTCAAAAGTTAGCATCGATGGACAGGTTGTTTGAACGGTTCAAAGTTGAACCAAAAATTGTTCAAATCGAAAAATCAAATATGGAAATAAGCTGTACTCGCCGAGATCTTTCGAACAAAAAAAGGTTTATTCCATTCGGACGTTTCACTCAAAAGTTATTAGGTGGGGAAAGATTGCTTGAACGGTTCAATGTTGAACCAAAAATGTTCAAATTGAAAATTTAAATACGGTAATAAAGTATCCTTGCCGAGATGCTTCGAACAAAAAAAAGTTTGTTTAAATCGGACTGTTCATTCAAAAGTTATTAGGGGTGACAGCTTGTTTGAACGGTTCAATGTTGAACGAAACATTGTTCAAATCGAAAATGCAGATACGGGAATGAAGTATCCTTGAAAAGATCTTTCGAACAAAAAAAAGTTTGTTCAATTCGGACTGTTCATTCAAAAGTTAGCATCGCGGGACAGGTTGTTTGAACGGTTCAAAGTTGAACCAAAAATTGTTCAAATCGAAAAATCAAATATGGGAATGAGCTGTACTGGCCGAGATCTTTCCAACAAAAAAAAGTTTGTCCAAATCGAAATGTTCATTCAAAAGTTATTGGGGGGGGGGGGGGACAGACAGACCGACCGACCGACCGACGCACAAATTCCCCATCTCAATACCCTACTTTCAAATTTTTAATTTTTCGATAGTCATTTTACCTTTTTATTTTTTTAACTTGCGATATTTTTTGGACTTGGCGATATTTTTTAGATGCTTTTAGCTACTTTTAATACTTTTTTGGGCTTTCTTTTATTTTTAACAGGAAAGTAGGCTAAAAATCGTCTGCACGAGCGTGAAAGAAATTAAATAAGGTGAAATAAATTATTAATGAGAAAAAGGTGTTGCCATTTTTTTCTTGAACATAAACAAATAAAATTCTTGCTTTTGCTTTAAGCTCTTCCTGCACTGGACGGATTAAAAAAAATTTGGCGATTGATTAATTTTTCGTACTGCGTTCTAGAAAACTATTGACTAGTTTAAGCGGGACTTTTAGACACACGCGTCACTTGACATGACATTTTTCCTCAAGATAGATCCCGTGCAGAGCCGGTCCAAGTAGCTAGTTGTAAATAAGTTGCGAGAGCGAGGGCTGACGCGAAGGAGATGTCCGGCAAATCAGTGGGAAATTTCTGTAATTTACACAGCATTTTTTTTTTAAATTCCAGTTTTGAAAATTGTGGTATTGGACTGTCGGAATGCAGAAGTAGCATCTTCTTCTTGTATTTTATGCAACGATATCTGATTAAAGAGCATGGTTTGCATACATTTTAAGCGTAAAATAGATCGCCGTTGCCATATTTATTAAGTTATTCAACGTTCTGTTTATGGGACACTAGGCAGATATGTGCGCTAAGAAACCAATCCAGGAAAGTTGACTCGGTAAATTCTGTACAAACTTTTTACTATTTCTCTTTTGTTCATAACATTCTCACGATTTTTTTTTTACCTGAGGTTATTAAGTTGTAACACAGTTAATAATCATATTTTTGCATTATGAGATCATCTATATTGTGATGTTTATAAGAGACAAGAATTAACAAATAAGATAAAATAATACAGCATTATTTGAATGTGAGAAAATAACAAGAAGTTCTGTCAAGAACTAAACGAGCCTACTTTCCCGACATCGACATCGTATTCTCGCATCTGATCATTATTTATCTTGATTATCTGAGACTGAAAATTATGTCAAACATAACCTTTTTAGCACATAGAGCTGATTTTCGAAAAGCAAAATATACCCCTTTCATCAGATGAAATAGACACTTAAAAAGTAATTAACGAATAAATAAAGTTTTTGTCGCACCCTTTAAAAGAGTGTAACTGTT